>SJYO01039912.1:0-35798 GCA_006410555.1 Capra ibex | reverse complement strand
AAGGTTTGGATCGTACATGTAGAACTTCAAGAACCAATTGTATGACGATTTCGGATTGAACTTCTTAAAAATCGTATTGGAACGATCGGACACTTTATTCACGTCAACATACCATCAACCTTTTAAGTAACCGTAAGGGGAAGAAACCCTACCTTTACTTGTGACTAGAAAAGGTCGGGACACAGGTGATGACTCAAAAAGGTTAAAAGACAGTATAACTCCCGTCGTGAAGGTGTCGTAGTAGCAAATCCTAAAATTTATCGAGTCGACTTTCAGACATTGGATTTGATCGAAACAAGGATCATAAAGAAGGATTCCAGAAGGGGTCGCAGAGTCTACCATGTCTTAGTCTGACGTTACGTCCTCTAGGTCCAAACTAGGGAACCAACCCTTCTAGGAAACCTCTTCCCTTACCGATGTGTGAGGTCATAAGAACCGACCTCTTAAGGTATCGGTCTCCTCCGACTACCCAATGTCAAGTACCCAAACGTTTCTCCCTCTGTGTTGACTCACTGATTGTTAAAGTGAAAAGTGTTTAGAAGGATTCCGGGTGAACTGAAGTGTAAGGTCCTACAGACCGGGATCCACTCAATGGTATAGTAATACAATACACCCAGTGGCAAAAACATATCAAGAAGTCACATAAGAACGGTAGAGAATTAAAGAAGACGAAGACAATTCAGGAATGTCCAAGACAGGACATAAAACGGGAAATATGAACGTACTTTACAAGGGAACTATCAAGGTTAAAAGAACTTCTCTGGAGGTCAGAAAGGATAAAATAACAAAGGACGATAAAGAAACGTAACAAGTAAATTCTTCCAGAAGAATAGAGAGGAACGATAAGAGTCTATAAGATGTAAGTGAACCCATAGAAAGGGAAAGAGGGAGTGGAAACCGAAGAGAAGAAAGGGGTCAATATACATTTCTAAGGAGTCTGTTGGTAAAACGGACGAACGTAAAGAAAAAGAAACTCTACCAAAACCAGTGAAAGAGGACATCTTACAATACTTAAAGACAGATATCAGAAAGTCCGTCAGATGGTTCAGATGAGAGAACTTAGATAAACAGTAGAGGTGACATATTAGTATTCCCTAAAATAAATCCAGTATGAACATACAGGATCACCAAAAAGGATGAAACAGTTTGAATTAGGACTTAAAGTGTTATTCCTCGAGTACTAAACTCGGTGTCAGTTGTGGTCCAGAACAAAAACAACTCAAATATCCTAAAGAGGTAAAAACTGACGTTTCTTACATTAGTTAGACTAAAGATATAACCGGTAGACCACTACAGGTACACATCTCAGTAGAAAACCCAACGACCTTTTCCAATAAACGATACTGGTCGTCAAGAGAATTGTTTTGAGAAGATCGGAAACGGGATGAAGTAAAATATGAAGTTCCGGTTTGAACCGACAATAAGACCCATAGTGGAGTGAAGGATGAAAACGTAAGGTTAGGGAATACTACTGTTCCTATCGAAAAAAAAAAAAAATAACAACAACAATAACAATCGAGATCTTACATAACATCAGAAAGTATCTTGGCTAGTTGAAATCGAAAAAACCGTAGTCAGGAACCCCGTATCTGAACCTAACGATATTACAATTTACCAAACGGAACCTTTACTTGGCTCTAGTAAGACAGTGAAAAGTCCAACATGGGTTTACGGTGCAAAACCTAAGAAATCAACTGATACTCCCCATGAGGAAAAGAAGATACCCTAAGAACGGTGTCATCATTCATATTACCAGTAGACTTAATTTAAGTGGTAGGGATAAATAAAATCAAGTGACTAAGGAATCTACAGTTACAAGTTTGAACGGTATAGAACGAAGTCAAGTCAAGTCAAGTCAGTGAGTCAGTGTACGTTGAGAAACACTGGGGTACCTGACGTCATGTGGTACGAAGGGACATGTAGTGGTTGTGGGTCTCGAATGAGTTTGAGTACAGGTAGTTCAGCCACTACGGTAGGTTGGTAGAGTAGGAGACAGTAGGGGAAGAGGAGGACGAGAGTTAGAAAGGGTCGTAGTCCCAGAAAAGGTTACTCAGTCGAGAAACGTAGTCTACCGGTTTCATAACCTCAAAGTCGAAGTCGTAGTCAGGAAGGTTACTTGTGGGTCCTACCTAGAGGAAATCATACCTGACCAAACTAGAAGAACGTCAGGTTCCCTGAACGTTCTCAGAAGTTGTGGTGTCAAGTTTTCGTGGTTAAGAAGTGTCTTCTTATATATATGAATTTATACAGACATATATAAATATCTATCTATGTTTAATATACGTATGGATTTTGGTCTTGTCTTATTTTACAAAGAAAAGAAACGTAATAACAAACGTGAAACTCATCAGAAAGTAGGGATCCTTACTCAAAGACCATGTAAGTGTCTCTGATTTGCATGAATACCTTTAGTTTTCCGTCGGTTACTCCCACTATATTTTATCACACCATTCTATAAAGTTGATACTAGATTTGAAAATTTTACCAAGGTTCAATCAAGTTTTTGAAAGGTATTCAAAGTGAATTCAGTCACATTCAATAAAAAGGTTTACCGAGTGTGTAGACATCAAGGGTAAATTTACGAAAAATTAAGGAACAACCTATGTTAAACTCAAACAAAGGTTCCTTTTGTCTTTGGAAAAATGTCGACGTGGTAAACCCTCTTTTCACTGTAGATTACTGGTAACTCACCTCCCCTAAATAAGAAGTCCCCAGTATCAAAGTCGAGAGGGGATCTCTTTCGAGATAAACTTTTACTATGAATTACAAACGTATAGTATTTCACCTAATAACTTTTTGTGTAGTGCTTTTTAATCGTCCCTGGGATTTAAAGTAAAGTCCCATTTAAACTCGGAAACATAGTTTATATCGTTCAGATAAACTTATATCTTGTTTTATACTATTAAGAGAGGGGTCACGTTATGTCGACGAGAAAAATGGGGAGGTGTTTATCATTATGTCTGTTCCTAATATTTACAGTTCAGACTCAAAAGAAGAGTCGTGACGACCTTTATATAAGTAAAAGTCACACTACTTTATACTTGAGATTTATTTTCTAGTAAAAGTCACAGGTACTCTTCAGGAGTATGTATTTAAGAACTTCATAAAAATTAACGATCTTTTATGATGGTGGGGAGATTACCACAATTAATGGTTGTAATAGAACGAAAAAAACAACAACAACATAATTAATTCTCTTTTTACCATCTTTCCTCTAACAAAGAGTACCAAACGAAATGACATGATAAAAATCCATTTTATTACTTCATATAAATGTACGTTTTTATGTGTGACGAGTATACCTATTTGATATTTAGACACTGAACGTTAAGACCAGACAGTACCACGTTAGAATTTCTTATTTCCATTCTGTGTCCTAAAAAGTGCTGACTTCTATGAGAAAGTACTTCCGTCACTTAAAAGGATGTCTGTCTTGTGACTATCTAGTGGAATCTTAAGAAAACACTAGTCGGTCCTTCAAAATTTTAATTAACATAAGAATGACGTAGTCACCGTACGTTGAATGGTTTCAAACATACAATAGTCAAACTCCTGTTATCATTACTTTGAAGAGTTAAATGGTATTAGAGCTTCATAGAATTGTAAGGTTTTTACTTATCCATTTCGTTAGGTACCCTAGGAGTTAAACAAAACGTGAGTAATCGTTGTTTTTGTCTTAAATTTCAACTAACTTTAAGTCTCTATTAAACGATAAACTGGGTATCCTCTAGTAAAGAGTTACCTAATAGAAAGAATTAACGGTTATAGACGACCTAGTAGCTTTTTCGTTCTTTCAAGGTCTTTTTGTAGATAAGACGAAATAATTCATACGGTTTCGGAAACTGACACACCTAGTGTTACTTGACACCTTTTAAGACTTACTCTACCCTTATGGTCAGGTGGGCTGGACGGAGAATTCTTTGGACATACGTCCAGTCCTTCGTTGTCAATCTTGACCTGTACTTTGTTGTCTGACCAAGGTTTGTCCTTTTCCTCATTCAGTTACAACATATAACAGTAGGACGAATAAATTGAATATACGTATCATGTAGTACTCTTTGTGACCCGACCTTTTCGTGTTCGACCTTAGTTCTATCGACCCTCTTTATGGTTATTGAAGTCTATAGGTCTACTGTGGTGAGTACCGTCTGTCACTTCTCCTTGATTTCTCGGAGAACTTCTTTCACTCTTTCCTCTCACTTTTTCAACCGAATTTCGAGTTGTAAGTCTTTTGATTCTAATACCGTAGGTCAGGGTAGTGAAGTACCGTTTATCTACCCTTTTGTCACCTTTGTCACCGACTGAAACAAAAAGACCCGAGGTTTTAGTGACGTCTACCACTAACGTCGGTACTTTAATTTTCTGCGAACGAAGAACCTTCCTTTAAATACTGGTTGGATCTGTCACATAACTTTTCGTCTCTGTAATGAAACGGTGTTTTCCAGGAAGAGCAGTTCAGATAACAAAAGGGTCACCCGTACATACCTACACTCTCAACCTGATGTTTCTTTCTACTTGCGGTTTCTTAACAACGAAAACTTGACACCACAACCTCTTCTGAGAACTCTCAGGGAACCCGACGTTCCTCTAGGTTGGTCAGGTAAGATTTCCTCCAGTCAGGACCCACAAGCAACCTTTCTGACTACGACTTCGACTTTGAGGTTATGAAACCGGTGGAGTACACTTATCAACTGAGTAACCTTTTCTGGGACTACGACCCTTTCTAACTTCCGTCCTCCTCTTCCCCTGTTGTCTCCTACCCTACCAACCTACCGTAGTGGCTGAGTTACCTGTACCCAAAACCACCTGAGACTCTCAACCACTACCTGTCCCTCAGGACTGTATGACGTCAAGTACCCCAGTGTTTCTCCACCTGTACTGACTAGCTGACTTGACTTGAGTACGTTTTATCATTCAAAAGAGTAACATTAAATAAAAATTTATACGGTGAATAAAACAACAGTACCAACAACAAAAAAAAAAAAAAGGAATCCTCTAAGGAAGAGATCAAAAACAAAGGTTTCGAAAAGATATTATAGTAGATGAGTCTCTTCTGTCACGACTTTTGAGTCAGATTTTTCATCTAGGTTAAGGTCACGGGTAATGAGACATAATTCTAATGGTACATAATAAAATATTTCCGACGATAATATGATTGATCTGAGAGAGTATTAGGGTTTTATCTTTAACAGAAAGGTTTATCAGAATCCCTTTTTTTTTCACTTTCCTACTGTGGAAATATTTATTCAAGGACCAATTTCAACTAACGGTCTGATCCCACCGTGTAGATTGGGGCTTTCTTTTAGGTCCATGGTCTCCCGCTACACGTATCATACATCAAGATATTAACGACCAGTGATTTAGATCGCCATAAACGTCAATATATGGCAGTCATAGGGGTTCAGTTTTGTCGAGGTTTTTAAAATCTAAAAAAATTTCACTGACTTTTTATATAGATTTCTTATTATAGAAGTGTTCAAAATTTTCAAAACCACTTTTACATACTGAGATAATTTTCGTCGTTATGGAACTACAAATAAAACATACTGTAAAAAAGTCCTTTAATATAACTTTTCATCGTTATCGAACTCATAATATAAAATAAAGTCTTTAAAACCTAAGATTTAATTCAGATTATCGTTATTAATAGAGAAACCACCATTTTTCACATTGAAGTAACAATTGATAGTTCGATTCTCATTTCGTGATATAACTTTACTGTGACCTACGTCCTGGTCGACCACAAAAGTGTGAATGAAATAACTAGTTTGCTACTAGTTATGTACAACTAGTCTTTATTAAACTAGATACTAATTTAATTTACTTGTGTAGAATTCTACACAAGTATACTATCGAAAATCAATAAAAGTCTTAAGACCATCAATCATTACACTGATTGTGGAACTGTTCTTTTTATTATAAAAATGACTATCAGTATAATTAAATCATTGAATTATTCTACTTGATATTTAGAATGTTTACATGTTTTTGTGAAATTTCCTATATGTGAGATAAACGAAACCAATCCATACATTTGTAAAGTACAATAAGAGTCTTATTGACGATCAATTAAGTTAAACGAATAACTTTTCTTTAACGAAATATAAGAATTAGAAAGAGACTCTATTTAGATAAGACACAAGAACGAAGACTAATGAAAAAAAAAATTAAAAAAAATTAAAAATAAAAATGAAATAAAATGAAATGTTATATCGAATTGACTGAAATAACAACCGTTCATGTCGACTTCAGTCCTTTAGAACGATTTTAGTCTTACGGTAACAAAGACTCCTATTTACTTCTTCTACACAAAGAGAAGACTTAACTCCCTATATTAAGGAATGAGGTTCCTTAATATCCATGTAAAACCTCTCGTTGATTACTGTAAGTCGTTTTTAGTTCTCAATTCTTTGTCATTCGTGGGAGTAAGTTCTAAACTCACCCATTCCCAAAAACCACTGAGAATTCACCAGGATATATATTCAAATGGTTTGAAAACTGAAATACGAGAGAAGGATTATTATAGAACAAACGATTTTTTAATTATTGATCTTTTGGTTACTTGTACACCTTTTCTCAATTATTTGTCTGTGGATCCAATAAAGGGTTACGTTGGGTAAAGTCTATATAAGTTTAAACTACGTAATAACTATGAGTAAATTACCCGTTTCACAAAATTAATAAAATGTTGGACTTTATAAAATTACAATACGAGAATTCTCAATAAAAGAAAATACTTAGACCTGGACAATTGAGACAACGACTTACGTCGATCTCGTCTTTGCATTATTTCGTGTTATGTCTATCCTGTTAAATTTTTGTTGAACGTGTCATTTTATTTCATATTTAAGGTAAATTTTCTTTTAAATCCGAAGTACGAAACTTCACCTTAGAATAGTTCCTTTCTGGAACCCCAGACCAGTTATCCTTTCTTGTTAATATGTCATCATCAACTAAATTTCCAGTAAAACAGTCTTTCTAAAAGTTTGACCTAAGTTGTCATGTAAAAGACGAGAGAGGGAAAATTCACTATCTCTTTAAAGAGATACGGAATACAAAAATTAATAATAATAAAAGATGTTTCGAAATGATAGATAGGACTCATGGCTTAATCTTAAGAGTTAACGAATATCTGTATACTTTTTCTTCTTTGTACACGAGTTTTATTTATACCATATACCTACTAAAATTTTTTCTTTACTTTTCTTTGGTAAAGGTTTTTCCTTAAAAAAGACTCCTTTACTATCAGACCTTTAACATCAAAACTCTACACCCATCATTTTAACAGTAATAGAAATCTGGTTAGGTTTGTTCTTGTGACTAGAAAGTATCATAGTACCGAGACGTATCTTTGTATTTAATCTACGTCGTCTTTCCTCTATTTCACAGTAACATTAAAAAAATCTTTAGTATATCAATGTACAAAACTTATACGTCTTGTCACTGAGAAATATTATCAGTATAACATAAATAATAAAATAGTTTGAATCGACAAATATATAAAAGAAGAACAAATACAAGAATTTAACTAAATGTCGTGATGAAATACGGTGGTTTTATTTTATTTTTCCGTTTATATTATTTATCTGATGAGTCCTTGTAAACGTTTATATGTCCGAACTGATCCACCTTTCCATTTAATAAATACATTTTAATCATAATAATAATTTATATTGATAAGGATAAGAACCTCTAACAATATCGACTACGTCAAGACCATATGAATGAAACTAACTTATAGAAGAAGACAGTATATCTTACTAACGGAATGTCTACATATCAATATTAAAGTTAGTGTTTAAAGACAAATCATCATTGAGATTTAATTCATTTATAAAGTCGTTACGTACCCACACACAAGAATAGGATACTTCTTTAATTTCATATTGTAAATCTACCTTGACTATTCGTAGTTTTTACTAAAATATGTGAAATGACTTAAAAGAAAGTCTACTTATAAAAGTATTAAAGTTTACTTTTAATTTTCTCCGGTGTACTGGGCGACTTTAATCTCTATTACATTCGGTAAATATTGTACTTCTTTATACTATTGACACATTTGCAAAGGTTTAATAACCCCTTCTCTAGTTCCTCCTTATCCTCCTACATCTTGAGTAAAAAGGGGTGAGTTGCATAGTTTTTATATAGATCACCTTGTTAGTAGTGATTTTGGATGTTCTGACAGTCCTTTTGAGGAATGGTTTATTCTTAAGTTTCGTAATCATTATTCTTCTAATTGGCTTAATCCCCTTTGTTATCTACTTGTGTTACTCTTCAAATCGTTCTTTTTATCTGTTATATTTTTTCTTGGTTAGTCTCAACTTCTATATCATTGATTTTTTTTTTTTTTTTTTTTTTGGGTGGTCTTCATTAATTGTCGTCTGGTCCACTATGTCTTCTTAGGTATCGTTGGACCTTCAATCTATTAACTTTAGTAGGTTAGTCTTGTCGTTTTCCTTTATGTTTAGTCTTTTCCTTTAGTTCTTATATTTAACCACGTCAGTGATACCTCTTGTCATATCTCCAAGGAATTTTTCGATCTTTATCTCAATGGTATACTAGGTCAACAGAATGAGGGTCCGTATATAAGTTTCCTTTGAGATTAGACTTTTGTACGTACGTGAAGTAACAAGTATCGTCGTGATAAATGTCATCGGTTCTGCACCTTCGGTGGATTCACAGGTAGATGTCTCCTTACCTATTTCTTATGCACTATGTTTGTATATATACCTCATATATATTTTGTTCTTACTTTATTGCTGTAACGTCGTTGTTCCTACCTGGATCTCTAACGGTATGATTGACTTTATGATTCACTTCAGTCTCTTTCTTTTTTCTAGTGTACTATAAAAACATAGGTGAATAGGTAAATAAATATATGTGAATATAAGGTGAATAAATACCTTAGATTTTCTACTACTTTAATAAATGTCTTGTCTTTGTCTGAGTGTCTGTATCCTTTGTTTGAATACCAATGGTTCCCCATTTACAGCCCCTCCCCATGCAATCCTCAAACCCTAACTGTCATGCGTGATTACGTATACTTTATCTTTTGTTGTTTCTGGATGACATATGGTGTCTTTTGATATGAATAATAGAACATTATTGGATATTATCTTCGTTAGACTTATTCTTATTTATATAGTGGAGTGACATGTAGACTTCGATTGTGTTGTAACATTTGTTTGATAAGAAGTTAAAATTCTTCAAAGGTTTAATAGTATTTTATTAGTTCCCCTAGTAGGTAATTAGTACGAGTAGTAAGACTGACTCTGGGAGATCATCTAAAACCGACATAGGTTCAGCTATTATTGATTCGTACGAGTCGTACAAGAAACTATGAGTCTATTCACATAAAGTTCCATTTTAAGGGACTGTCACAACGGGGGACTTTTTTAAAGGGGTGAACTGTGGTTGAGGGGTCAGTGTCATTCTTACCTAAGGAACCAATAGATTAAAACTCCTTATTACGTAGGATAGTGGAAAGTCTTCCCAACTTTTTTATAAATTTTTGAAATTTTTTCAGAATATCATTTCTTCATAAAAATCGATACAATTAGGGTTACAAAAGGTTTGAACAATGAGTATCCCTATTTTTGTTCTTGTTACTATCGTTTGTTCATAAATAATTATAGGTTTCCTCGATAAATAGAATACTTTTGTAAAACCTTTACGACGTTTTATAGTCATCTTCGACACCTCAAACGTTGATAATTTTGTTTCTCGTAGTCATAACCATATAACAACCTAAAGAAGAGTTTCCACAGAAGTCCCTCGGTAGTTTGAGTTCTCAATATTTTTGATAGGTAAAAATAAAACTATATATATCAATCTAGAAACAAGATTAGTCAAGTAAATTTTGATAACATAAAAAATAACATTTCATTTTATTTCATTTTTATTTTTATTTTATTTTGATAACATAAAAAAATTTAGTTCTTAAATTTTATTCCCATTTTCGATACCACATTAAAATTTTTATTAGTGTTTCGACGTTTCTTTCTTCCTTCTGAAGAGACACAGGGGTAAAATACAATAAAAAGAGACGTGATCTATAATTCATTTTTACATGGAAAAAGTGACGAAAACTCACGTTCCAAAATGTCATTTTCTCTTTATACAGACTCCAGTTTATAATATCAGAATAATAAACACATTACCAATGTTACCCTTTAAGTTTTCAGTATAGGTATTATTATTTTTAATATATATACCTTTAAATTGGTAAGTTAATACGATAAAACCCTCATAGGGGGGAGTTCAAAACATTGTAGCGAGAGCAAAAAACAAATCAGCGGAATGTTCATAACGAACATTCACAACGAAAACTCACAACGAAATAACCACCATAACAAAACGAAGTTCTTATATTCGAGCGACTCTTAAACTTAGGACGGAAACTCAGACAAAGGAGAAAGGTCCGGAGTGGGTGATTCGTTCCTCTACAGTTGATTTAGTTTTGTAACATACAGATGTTGAGACTTCTCATATAAAACGGTCACCTACACCTTGTTGATAAACAATTAAATATCTCAGAAGAAACCTTCTTCCGTTTCCGTTGGGCGAGATCATGAGAACGGACCTCTTAGGGTCCCTGCCCCCTCGGACCACCAGACGGTAGATACCCCAGTGTGTCTTAGTCTGTGTTGACGTCTCTGAATCTTCGTCGTCATCGTCTCAGAAGAAATTGGATAGTTTTAACGTACATAAACTGACAATAAAAAATTTATATAAATATAAATTAACCTACCATTAACAAAATGTTAAAACAAAACCAAAGAAGGAGGGATGTACGGCGTACTCTTTGGACACACGTCCAGTTCTTCGTTGTCAATCTTAATCTGTACCTTTTTACCTGACCAAGGTTTAACCCGTTCCTCATGTAGTTTCGACATTTAACAGTGGGACGAATAAGTAATAAACGTCTCATGTAGCACGTTTTACGACCAGACCTACTTCGTGTTCGACCTTAGTTCTAACGTCCCTCTTCATAGTTCTTAGAGTCTGTACGTCAACTGTGGTGGGATTAACATCTTTCACTTCTCCTCGACTTCTCCTCGATTTCTCCGAGAACTCCTTCCACTTTCTCCTCTCATTTTTTCGACCGAATTTCGAGTTGTCAGTGTTTTGATTATAGTACCGTAGGTCAGGGTAGTGAAGTACCGTTTATCTACCCCTTTGTCACCTTTGTCACTGTCTAAAATAAAAGAACTCGAGGTTTTAGTGACACCTACCACTGACGTCGGTACTTTAATTTTCTGAGAACGAGGAACCCTCTTTTCGATACTGTTTAGAGCTGTCATAATTTTTCGTCTCTGGAGTGAAACGGTCATTTTCAGACGTATCAGTCTCGACACCAAAAGGGTCATCAGTACATACCTACACTCTCAATCTGGAATTTCTTCCAACTCACGGTTTCTTGACTACGAAAACTTGACACCACGACTTCCTCTGAGAACTCTCAGGGAACCTGTCGTTCCTCTAGTTTGTTCAGTTAGGATTTCCTTTAATTAGGACTTATAAATAACTAACCCTCCTGACTACGAATTTGACTTAAAGGTTATGAAATAAGTGGACTGTTTTTCTTGGATGAGTAACCTTTTCTGGGACTGCGACCCTTTCTAACTTCCGTCCTCTTCGTCTGTTGTCTCCTACTCTACCAATCCACCGTAGTAGCTGTTTTACCCGTTCTCGAGTTCATTTGAGACCCTCTCTCAATTCCTGTCCCTTTGGACCCCACGACGTCGGGTACCCCAGTGTTACTCAGTCTGCTCTGACTCACTGACTTGTCGTTGTTGTCGAACAAGGACGGTATGTACTCGTACTTAGTGGGGACCCACATGTCTACAGAGGAGGGAGAGTTTGGAGGAGGGGTGGAGGTTAGGGTAGAGAGGGGAGATCCGACAGTGTCTCGTGGACTAGACTCGAGGGACGTAGTGTGTCGGCGAAGGGGCCACCGAGTCTCCAATTTCGCAGACGGACCTTACGTCCTCTGGTGTCTTTTAAAGGTGACCGATAGATTAAAATGTATACCATTGTATATACGAAGTTGCGATGAGAGAGTTAAACAGAGGAGGGAGTGACATAGGTGTTCAGACACGAGACACAGACGTAGAGCTAAGGTGGGACGTTTATCCAAGCAGACATGGTAGAAAGATCTAAGGTATTTATTGTGTTTTTGTACTTGAGATTCGTTATGCGAAGACTTATTAACTATCTAGTGATTTCTTTATTGTTTCCTTTAGTTTTAATTGGATCTTTTGTATACTGTTACTTTTGTGTTGAGTTTTGGATACCCTACCTCATTTTCGTCACGGTTTTCCCTTTAAATGTCGTTATGTTCGGATAGAGTCCTTTGTACTGACTATAAAAAATTTCAATATCATAGCACGGTGTTAGTCAAAAACAGATCTCACGTTTCCATGAAGGGTTTTCAAGTGGGTACGATAGTAAAAAGGACTACAATGTGTTGTATAATGGATTGATATCGGCATTTCCCAGTACGATTGAAAGTGTTCCGGTGGTTACGACACGGTAGTACTCGAGTAGTAGTAAAGTCATCAAATCAGTACAGGCTGAGAAACGTTGGGGTACCTGACGTCGTACAGTTCAAGGGGACAGATAACACTTGAGGACCTAAAACGAGTTTGAGTACAGGTAACTCAGTTACTACAGTGGGTTGGTAGAGTAGGAGACAACAGGGGAAGAGGAGGGTGGAAGTTAGAAAGGGTCGTAGTCCCAGAAAAGTTTACTCAGTTAAGAAGTGTAGTCCACCGGTTTCATAACCGTAAAGTTTAAGTTGTAGTCAGGAAGGTTACTTATAAGTCCTGACTAAAGGAAATCCTAGTTGACCACCCTAGAGGAACGTCAGGTTCCCTGAGAGATCTCGGAAGAGGTTGTGACGTCAAGTTTTTGTAGTCAAGAAACCACGTAGTTAAGAAATACCGGGTTGAGAGTGTAGGTATGTACTGATAACCTTTTTGGTATCGAAACTGATCTACCTGGAAAATACCGTTTCATTATGGTCTTGGTGGACTAACCGGAGAACTCTTTGGAGATACGTCCAGTCCTTCGTTGTCAATCTTAACCTGTACCTTGTTGTCTGACCAAGGTTTATCCTTTTCCTCATACAGTTCCGACATGTAACAGTGGGACGAATAAATTGAATATACGTCTCATGTAGTGCTCTTTGTGACCCGACCTCCTTCGTGTTCGACCTTAGTTCTAACGGCCCTCTTTATAGTTATTGGAGTCTATACGTCTACTGTGGTGGGAATACCGTCTTTCACTTCTCCTTGATTTTTCGGAGAACTGGTCTCACTTTCTCCTCTCATTTTTTCAACTGAATTTCGAGTTGTAAGTCTTTTGTTTCTAGTACCGTAGACCAGGGTTGTGAAGTACCGTTTGTCTACCCCTTTGTTACCTTTGTCACAGTCTGAAATAAAACCCCCCGAGGTTTTAGTGACTTCTACCAATAACGTCGGTACTTTAATTTTCTGTGAATGAGGAACCTTCCTTTCAATACTGGTTGGATCTATCGTATAAGTTTTCATCTCTGTAATGAAACAGTTGTTTCCAGGTAGATCAGTTCCGATACCAAAAAGGTCACCAGTACATACCTACACTTTCTACTTGACACTTCTTTCGACTCACGGCTTCTTAACTACGAAAACTTGACACCACAACCTCTTCTGAGAACTCTCAGTGAACCTGACGTTTCTCTAGTTTGGTCAGGTAGGATTTTCTCTAATCAGGACCCACAAGTAACCTTCCTCACTACAACTTCGACTTTGAGGTTAGGAAACCGGTCGAATACGCTTCTCGACTGAGTAACCTTTTCTGGGACTACGACCTTTTCTAATTTCCGTCCTCCTCTTCCCCTGCTGTCTCTACGCTACCAACCTACCGTAGTGACTGAGTTACCTGTACTCAAACTCGCTTGAGGCCCTGAACCACTACCTGTTCCTCCGGACCACACGACGCCAGGTACCCCAGCGTATTCACCGTGTGCTGACTCACCGACTTGACTTGACTTAAAGGGCAGGGAGTTTTTATCAGTAAGTTAACAGTAACGTAAAACGAATATCGAAGTTTTCATATTAATCCACACAAAAGAACTGAAATAGTCACCGATTTTATTTTATAACTCCCAATTATGAGGAATACATTTACACAAGTGTTTCCTTTAAACTCCAGCAACGGGTTTTTAAATTATTTCGGTCGTCCTCATTCCGTTAAGGTGTCTCACATTCCATGAAAGACTCTCTGGACACAGTTCTTTCACTAACCCTGAAACGGTAGTTACGTCGTTAAAAAGTTCACGGACAGGAATTGAACTTCCTGTCCGTAACTTTTAACGAGTAGAAACATCAGTGTCGAGGACCGTCTTACTAACCGTATCTCATTCGTAAGTGTTTACAAACAACTCATTTACATATATGTCAATCGACTTTTGATTTATTCAGTGTTTCCCTGAAAAGAGAAAAAAATTGGGATTAAAAACCTACGTTGTCTGACGTTTGAGAGTCGTTTGTAAAGGTTAAACGGACAACAACAAGTCAAAATGAGTCAGGACAGACTGAGAAACGTTGGGGTTCTGGACATCGTGCGACCCGGAGGGACAGGAAATGATAAAGGGTCTCAAACGAGTTTGAGTACAGGTAGTCCAGTCACTACGATAGGTCGGTAGAGTAGGAGACAGGAGGGGCAGAAGAAAACGGGAGTCAGAAAGGGTCGTGTCACAGAAAAGGTTACTCAGTCGAGAGACGTAGTCTACCGGTCTTATAGTCTCGAAGTCGAAGTCGTAGTCAGGAAGGTTATTTACAATGTCCCAACCAAAGGAAAACCTAACTGATTAAACTAGAGGAACGTCAGGTTCCCTGAGAGTTCACAGAACAGGTCGTGGTGTCATACTTCCGTAGTCAAGAAACCACGAGTCGGAAAAAATAATAGGTCGAGAGTGTGGACATGTACTAATGACCTTTTTGGTATCGAAAACGGACAACAGGGTCCCATTAATAATTAAAAAGGGAGTGTACACAGGGTAAACCCACCATTACTGGAGTTCGGATAGACTACTATCCTTCACTCCATGTTTTCCGAAAAAACAATTGTGACTGTATAAGTATGTCAAGACGGAATGGAGTCACTTTTCGGACTCCCATTTAGTTACAATATTTTGTTCTCGACTATATGATATAGACAAAAATCCTTTACTTAAAAGACCTCGGTCCTACCTTCTACTTCACATCACTCCCCTTTCTTATCCCTAAGTTGATCTTAGGTTGATTAGGTTAGGAGGGTTGATCCCTCCTTTTGGGTCAATGGATTTATCAAGAAAAGTCCCTGAACCCAAAGTTTCTTCCCTGGTTCAAATTTTTCCTATGAAAAACGGGATGCAAAACATCTAAAAGTGTTTTTCGGTTTATCCAGGATTGATTCGAAAGACCAAGGAACGACTACTATCAATTGTCATCTATAAAAAATTTCGAACGACAAATATTTTTTTAAAATAAAAATGAAATAAAATGAAATGTTATGACATAACCAAAACGGTATGTAACTGTACTTAGGTGGTGCCCATATGTACGCAAGTAACTTTATACATATAATAGTACATTCTTAGCTTAGCGGTCAGATACAGGCTACGTCCTATGTCGGACGAACCCCGACCACGTGTCCCTACTGGGTCTCTCTACAATACCCCTCCCTCCATCCTCCCCCCAGGTACAAACCCTTGCGTACATGTGGACACCACCTAAGTACAGTTACATACCGTTTCGAACGAAAATTTTTCATAAAAAAATTCAAAATATATATAACTTATGAAAAAATCGTATATATAATGCTAAAAAATTTTTCGAAATAGTATATGTCTTTGTTACTAAGATTAATGAAGAGAGTAAGTCAAGTAGTGTATCTTGATCGAAATATTCAATTTACTCCTCTCTATTATTTCTGTATAAGTTTTTGAAAGTGTTTTTTCATCGGTATTAAAGTAAGATAATCATTTTCATTTTAAAACTTGTTATCAAAGTGTTCAACTCCTTGTCCATTTTAGTCTAGAACCGGTAATTTCTTTTTTTTAAATTAATCAAGTTATCATTTTAAGGAAAAATTCTATTCAAATCAGACCTGGTAATAACTTATTTTGTGAACGTTTAGTCTCTTCGATGGACGTTTACTCATCCGATAAGGGATACTTTATTTACTCTAGTTTGCTGTGTACGACCATTTTAATAAGTGTACACACATAGTATATACATATATACGCATATATGTATATATTTTAATAAGTAAACACATATAATATATATACACATATACACACACACACGCACATATATATATATAAATGTACGTCTATACTGTATACTCCTTCTTTACGATCCATTGATATCGATTCCCGACTTGAGAGGGTTTATGTACCTTATAAATAGGTACAACGAATGATACAGTACGATGAATGATATATGATACTCCATATATTGTACACATGTGACGTACAATATAAAGTAACATTTTATACCAAGTTTTCTTTAGTAAGTACGTCCGAAGGTCTAACTTAGTATGTCTTTCCTTTAGACCTGGTATACGAATCATTGAAATTTATTAGGTGTATAAAGGTATTTTAAAGGAAACATTAATTCGTAGTACACTCTTTCAGAAAAAGTTCATATAATGTAATGTCAAAACTGAAAATTTCCTCCATGACTTGTCGTCCAATGTTGAGGAAGGGAATAGAGGATCTTGGATGTGTCAACCTTGTTTCCGTCTTCTGGGTTTCTCTTAGGAGTGTTTTACAATCCGGGGGTTCCGACGGGACGTGCTTTGTCTTATGTTTACCGTTACATTACGTAAAAAAAAAAGGAAGGAATCTAAAGATTTACTTTGGTTCAACTACAAATTGAGTTGCTTCTCTCCTCCTTCGTTTCCGTGGGAGTTCATTGTATTACATGTAATCACGTCTTAAAGTGAGATTCCACATTAAAATTAAATTCGAATTACCAAGGCGTCACGTAAGGAGACAGGGACGACACGTATTACTGTAACCTTTTCTTGTACACGTAACAGGACTGACGAGATCTTTAAAAGATCTAATCGTCTTAATGTGTCGAAGAACGAGACGTCGTTTTATTCACAATTAAAATCTTCAAATCGAAAGGGAATCCTCCCCCACTAGGACTCTTGAATCATAAATAAGAAGAGAAAGGAGAGACACAGAGACGTATACCTATGTAAAGAGGAGGGGTTTAGGGTCTAAATTGTCTGATGTTTTTCTATAACCTTACAAAAACAGAGATATTGTGTTTATTTGTTAAATCCTTTTGTATATATATGTGTGTTGTTTTGTTTCACTTTTTTTTACTTTTATCTATAACAAAGTTAAAGATGGTGTTTTCTACTACAGACCAGTAACGAGTGTTTCTTGAACAAGTACGGATAAGAGTCAAACCATCAACTTACTTTAATGTAGACTTTTGTAAAGGATAAGAAACTATAATTACAGAAGAGTCGAAACCTTGATTCTATGTTGAGTTAAAAGTCAACTTAGAAAACGTTCGAAAACACCGTTTCATTAGAATCAGGTAAAGTTCAGTTGGTTTTAAAACACTAACATGTACATTCGTGAATCGTCTCAACAAGTAAGGATCATCAATAAAAATTTACAATCAAAAGAATAGACACTACTGTAAAAACCTGACACCAGTTGATCTTTCTCTTTTCACTGAGTTCAGAAGTTTACTTTACATCCTCAGTGAGGTCTAAAAAAATTAAGGACCCGAGTACTTTTAACTTATTAATAGATCAAAGATTTTTTATCGAAATACGGAAAGTGTTTGTGTATGTACAAATATTGTTCATTAAGTCGGAGTCTGCGGGTATTTCTGGTTCACGTCACGTCAAGTCAGTGAGTCAGCACAGAGAGACGCTGGGGTACTTAGCGTCGTGTAGTCCGGAGGGACAGGTAGTGGTTGAGGACCTCAAGTGGGTTTGAGGACAGGTAGCTCAGCCACTACGGTAGGTCGGTAGAGTAGGAGACAGTAGGGGAAGAGGAGGACGGGGGTTAGGAAGGGTCGTAGTCCCAGAAGAGGTTACTCAGTTGAGAATTATTGAACATTTACTCACCCTTTCCTGATCAACTCTCAACGTCCATGTACGTTTGACAGATTTTTCGTCGACGACGAACAAACATCCTCTGGTACCGACACTATCCACCTTATTTCTACAGACATAGAGTTAAGGGTCTCGGAGACTCATACACAGTAAGGTACCGTTTTCCCCTAATTTTGTCGTCTACCTTTATCCAACCATTAGTTGGATAAAAGTTTATTCTTTTAACAGGACTTGCCATCCGGGTCACATTGGGCCAGTAGGAAATCACACTTTCTCCCTGCGTCCTATCAGTCACAGTGTCACTACGCTACACTCGGACTGAGGTGACCAGTATTGACCGAAACCTCCACGTCTCCCCGTTCGTTACTTTCGTTAAAGATCTTCAATCTTTTACGGTTTCGTGCCTAGGAACGAATCTCGAGTATTCCGAAGTGTAATTTTTTCTTTCTAGTTATATGAAGGATGACCAAGACAATGGGACCTTTCACGACTAATTGTGTTTGTGCTTTACAAATATACAAATGAAATTCTTCGAACGGGTAGACTTCTGAAGTAAACTGATTGGACATAGTCACGGCCACTGGGTCCCGTGAAAGTGGATGGGTAGAGGTGGACGCAGAACATGTACAGTTAGAGGACAATAGTCATAGAGGGAACGTCCTCGATGACTCCTGACAGGAAGTCCTCACTCGTGACTGACATCTTAAAACTCTAGACGGAGACAAAGAAAGAATAAGTACAAGATAAGTATGGGTGATGTCGGAATGAGCACTGCAAAGATGACTAAAATGAGTTCCATTTCAGGAGAGAGTGAAAACTTTGAGTTTAAAACTTTACATGTGTAATTTTAAATCAAAAAGTGTACGCACACTTTTAACGTAAGACAATGTTATCTTATTACACACCTAGAGAAAGTAGATAACACGGGTTTTGAGTCAAAATAATAATAATAATAATAAGACCTTTAAGTTTGGGGAGCATAGACCCTTTAGTGAACCATACAAAGACAACTAGTAAAGGAAAGAAGGTACTAAAAATTTATAGGAAGGAGTCGTAGAAGAAATAAATTCTACGGTTTCTTCTTTAAATATAACTTGGATGAGTTGACTAAAAGGCTAAGAAAATTAAAAAAGGGGACATGACAGAGTAAAGGAGAGACGATGAAAAAAAAGATTATAAAAGAGTCGAAATAGAAGGTTATAAAGATACCTAAAAAAAACAAAAATAAGTCAGAATAGAAAATCTTTTAATCTCATTAAAATAAAAGTCAAAAATGAGTTATGATAGTAAATATATTGAAGTAAGTAATAGGAAAACAAAACGGTAGTATATATAGATTTAAGTAAGAAACAGAAGCAGAAAACGATAGTGGAGGGGGTCATCGAGTCAACCAATTTTTTAGGTGGACGTTACGTCTTCTGGGGTCAATTTAAGGACCCAGTCCTTCTAGGCGACCTCTTCTCTATCCGATAGATCAGGTGCCAAGAACACGAAGGGACCACCGAGTCGACCATTTCTTCGGCGGACGTTACACCCTCTGGATCCAAACTAGGGGCCCAACCCTTCTAGGGGACCTCTTCCCTTTCCGATGGTAAGGTCATAAGGCCGGACCTCTTAAAGTACCTGACATATCAGGTATCCCAGTGTTTCTGAGTCTGTGCTGACCCACTGAAAGTAAAAGTGACAAAAAGTATCAGTATTTTGTTATTGTACTTAACAACCGTAACTATATTACGAATGATTCTTATAGAAAGGATAAACGAATAATCAATGAGATACGTCATCCTTCAGTTATCATAAGTAATATCTCTATTTCCTTTAATTTACATGATGGGTTCCATGGGTACCTCTATCATTATTGCAAAACGAAAATTAGGTCTGTCACATCTAGACTTTAGATCTTAGAACTTATAGTATTTGAGAATAAAGGTAACTTTATAGTATGTACCAACATATTTCTTTCTTAGTACTTGCAAGACAAAACCTTCGAGACCTACAACATCGAAGTTGACACTTAGACTCGAGGTGACATTCTAGTGGAGTCCTCCGGTAGACAGTCTCTTGCTTTACGGTAATAGAATCCAGAAAGGGGAAACAGACCTTTTGAGGTTATACATCGGAGTTGAAATTCCGAGAAAACAGATAAGACTCTTGATTCTCTCGTTTTTCTCAACCCTCGTTCAAGTCGTAAGTCGTAATTAAACCGTTGTAGTTCCGGGAGAAATTACCTTAAGTGATTCGTTTAAACTTTGGACTCACCATTTTGTTTTAATTCACTAAAATACATAGTAACGAAACAAGAGAAGAATGGTTCTCAATAGAGTTTCAAAAGTAGACGGGGGTAACTCAGGAGTTGAGTGAGACTGTCCGAAGCTAGAGTGTCGAGAAAACTCTAACAAGAAAAACACCACTAGCCTTCTAGACACAACTGTTACAGTTACCATTGAAAGGAGAAGAGTTGAAACAGATAAGAGTCAGTAAAAACTGTATTGATTTTTAAGGAACAAAGAATGGTAAAGTAAAAAAAGAAAGTGTAGTGTAAAAGGAATAAAAGAAAATATAACTCCTGTGAAATACAAGACATAGTAAACTACGGAACTATTGAATTCCGGAATGAGTAGATCTTATCAGACGGGGAAGGTCCCGACTAATTAAGGATTTCTATTTTTTACTAAGGAGACACTTGCGCGGAAAGTGCTTGGTTATTTAGGTTTGGGGTATGGGGTTTGTGAAGGACATAGTCCGAGGATATCCCGACAATTTGAGTTTTGGTCATAAGTAAAAGGATTAATGGGGTTCCGATCAATAGTCTGTTGAGTATGGTATTCCCGTTGGGGAAAGGGAAACTGTTCCAAGATGAGTAGACGAGTTCGTTATTACAGTCGTACTGGAGCTATAACCATGGTTTCGAAAACGAGAAGAGGAAGTTGATCACTCAAGGTATACATACGTAGAGGTTAAGACTGAAAAAGTCTACACATAGAGGTAAAATCTAAAAGAGGGTCTCTGTACATAGATTAACTAAATTAATTTTTAAGTTAAACCTCCAGATTATCCTTAAACTTTATATTGTACCGTTTTCATTTTAAGAAATAAAAGGGGTTAACATAAGAAGAAGGTTTCAAAGGAGTCATTTAGAATAAAACTATATGAGTTAATTAATTTAGTTTTGGAACGGTAATAAGGTATTGTAAAAGGAAAAGAATCGGAAGTTGGAAAAGGCAGAAATGACGATAGTAATATGAGATTGTAACACAGGGTAGATTTAACGAAGTCATCGTTGGTCTCAATAGAACGTTAAGTCTAAGACCGTGACAGGACGAGGATTGACATATAGTATGTAACTACTATTATTTCTGTCAGATTCGACATGAGGTTACAGAGGATTCTAAAAATGACAAATCAGGATCGGATGGAGAGAGAGAGATTATTTATATAAGACTCAAGGTCGGAAGAAGAACCACATGTGTGTACGGTTTGGGTCCATAGATGAAACCATTCTGAAACCGTGACCCACTAAAAAGACAGACATTGATAAGGGACATTTTGAAATACATCCAAAAATGAGGACTAATCCGTATAGAATTGGATTATATTCAAGAAGTTTTCAAAGAGGAGACTGGCGGAACCCTTAAAACGAAATATACTGAATGTTAAAAGTCTTAAGAAAATGAACAAATGAACTGGTCATAGGTACCTTGGATTATATACATTCAGTCAATACTTGATTCTGGAATAAAATTGGAAAGATAGGGGTTTTATATCTTGAGACTACCTGTGTCTCATCCAGAAATTATGTAAAAACTTCTACGTTACTTTCTCGATATCTATGTCATGTCAAACCAAGTCAAGTCAGTGAGTCAACATAGATTGGGAAACGCTGGGGTACTTAACGTCGTGCGGTCCGGAGGGACAGGTAGTGGTTGAGGGCCTCAAGTGGGTTTGAGTATAGGTAGCTCAGCCACTATGGTAGGTCGGTAGAGTAGGAGACAACAGGGGAAGAGGAGGACGGTGGCTAGGGAGGGTCGTAGTGTCAGAAAAGGTTACTCAGTTGTGAAGGGTACTCCACCACTTTTATGACCTCAAAGTCGAAATCGTAGTAAGGAAGGTTTCTTTTGGGTCCTGGATAGAGGAAATCTTACCTGACCAACCTAGAGGAACGTCAGATTCCCTGAGAGTTATCAGAAGAGGTTGTGGTGTCAAGTTTTCGTAGTTAAGAAGCCACGCGTTGAAAGAAGTGTTAAGTTGTGAGTGTAGGTATGTACTGGTGTCCTTTTTGGTATCGGAACTGATCTACCTGGAAACAACCGTTTCATTACAGAGACTAAAACTTATACGACAGATCCAACCAGTATTGAAAGGAAGGTTCCTCATTCGTAGAAAATTAAAGTACCGACGTCAATGGTAGACGTCACTAAAAGGTCGGGGGTTTTTATTTCAGACTGTGAGAAAGGGGTAGATAAAGGGTACTTCACTACCCTGGTCTACGGTGCTAGAAGCAAAAGACTTACAACTCGAAATTGGGTTGAAAAAGTGAGAGGAGAAAGTGAAAGTAGTTCTCCGAAAAATCAAGGAGAAGTGAAAGACGGTATTCCCACCACAATAGACGTATAGACTCCAATAACTATAAAGAGGGCCTTTAGAATTAAGGTCGAACACGAAGAAGGTCGGGTCGCAAAGAGTACTACATGAGACGTATATTCAATTTATTCGTCCCACTGTTATATGCCGGAACTACATGAGGAAAAGGATAAACTTTGGTCAGACAACAAGGTACAGGTCAAGATTGACAAACAAGGACTGGACGTATGTCCAAAGAGTTCCCCTTCCAGTCCATCAGATCATAAGGGTAGAGAAAGTCTTAAAAGGTGTCAAATAACAGTTTCCGAAACCGTATCAGTTATTTCGTCTTTATCTATAAAAAGACCTTGAGAGAACGAAAAACTACTAAGTAGCCTACAACCGTTAAACTAGAGACCAAGGAGACGGAAAAGATTTTGGTCGAACTTGTAGACCTTCAAGTACCAAGTACATAACGACTTCGGACCGAACCTCTTAACACTCGTAATGAAATGATTGTACACTCTACTCACGTTAACACGTCATCAAACTCGTAAGAAACCGTAACGGAAAGAAACCCTAACCTTACTTTTGACTGGAAAAGGTCAGGACACCGGTGACGACTCAAAAGGTTTAAACGACCGTATAACTCACGTCGTGAAAGTGTCGTAGTAGAAAGTCCTAAACTTTGTCGAGTTGACCTTAAGGTAGTGGAGGTGATCGAAACAAGTATCACTACGAAAGATTCCGGGTGAACTGAAGTGTAAGGTCCTACAGACCGAGATCCACTAACTAGTGTGGTAGTACTAATAGAACCAGCACTTCTAGTAAAAACATGTTAAAAAGACACATAAGAACGGTGGAGAAGAATTATAGAAGACGAAGACAGTCCAGGTATGGTAAAGACAGGAAATAGCTCGGGTAGAAACGTACTTTACAAGGGAACCATAGAGATTAAAAGAACTTCTCTAGAGACCAGAAAGAGTAAGACAACAAAAGGAGATAAAAAAACGTAACTAGTGACTTCTTCCGAAAGAATAGAGAGGAACGATAAGAGACCTTGAGACGTAAGTCTACGAATATAGAAAGGAAAAGAGAAAACGAAAAGTCAAGACAAGCAAAGTGTCGATAAACATTCCGGAGGGGTCTGTCGGTAAAACGAAAAAACGTAAAGAAAAGGTACCCCTACCAGAACTAGGGACGGAGGACATGTTACAGTGTTTGGAGGCAGGTATCAAGTAGTCCGTGAGACAGATAGTATCTCTCTATCTATGTCAACGGATCAAAGTTTACGTCGGTTTAAAGTTATTTAAATTCGGAACTTAGTACATACGAAAAACCTAACCATATTCCATAAACAACTCTCACTTAATAGGAAAATTACGGGTACGGAATAAATTATTAAAATCATATGACCGTAAAAGACTATAAACTTTTAAAGGAGACTAAGTAAGTTGGGACTTTGTATTTCAAGTTACATAAACGAAATACTGAGATACTGAGGAAAGAATAAACGACTTGGTACAAGGAGAATGTGGTCCGAACAATAAACTTATACCTTCAATATCTCTCCAACATCTATAAAATCTAAAATCTTTTAGTATCATTTGTAATTACCTATAATTATTGTGTAGACAATTACAATTTTGGTTTACTCATATCTTTCGTATTACACTCATGTCTTTCAAAATTAGGACTAAAATTTGTAAAATTCGAAATATTAACTACAAAGGGAGGTTAAAATTATATCCTCTTAACTATAATTTTAACCATAGAACCCTTATAGAACTTCTGTCAAAGAAAGGATTTTCGTAAACCCCGATGTCTTACTTTTGTTTTATGACAAACATAACTTTATCTTGGTTATACGTATATACTAATTTTGACATAAATTTTCACACACACACACACACGAGTCAGTACAGACTGAGAAACACTGTGGTACCTGACATCGGGCGGTCCGAGGAGACAGGTACCCTAATAGAACTGTCCTTATGACCTCTGCCAACGGTAAAGGAGGAGGTCCCCTAGAAGGATGGGTCCCTTGTTTGGACACAGAAGACATCGTGGACATGACCGTCCGTCTAAGAAATGGTGACTCGTGGGACCCTTTGGACTCGTAATTAAACAAACATATCATTTCTGAGTCAAATACCTTGGAGGTTTACACATCTGTCCATTTTCGCCTATTTCGAGAAGACGTGATATCGTTCCAAAGTCAAGTCAAGTCAGCGAGTCAGCACAGACTGAGAAATACTCGAATACTTAACGTCGTGAGGTCCGGAGGGACAGGTAGTGGTTGAGGTCCTCAAATGGGTTTGAGTACAGGTAGCTCAGTCACTACGGTAAGTCGGTAAAGTATGAGACAGCAGGGGAAGGGGAGGACGGGGGTTAGGGAGGGTCGTAGTCTCAGAAAAGGTTACTCAGTTGAGAAGTGTACTCTACCGGTTTCATGACCTCAAAGTCGAAATCGTAGTCAGGAAGGTTTCTTGTGGGTCCTGACTAAAGGAAATCTTACCTGACCAACCTAGAGGAACGTCAGATTCACTGAGAGTTCTCAGAAGAGGTTGTGGTGTCAAGTTTTCGTAGTTAAGAAACCGTGAGTCGAAAGAAGTGTCAGGTTGAGAGTGTAGGTATGTACTGGTGACCTTTTTCGTATCGGAACTTATCTACCTGGAAACAACCGTTTCATTACAGAGACGAAAAGTTATACGACAGATCCAACCAGTATAGAAAGGAAGGTTCCTCATTCACAGAAAATTAAAGTACCGAAGTCAGTGGTAGACGTCACTAAAACCTCGGGGGGTTTTATTTTAGACTACGACAAAGGTGACAAAGGGGTAGATAAAGGGTACTTCACTACCCTGGTCTACGGTGCTAGAAGTAAAAGACTTACAACTCGAAATTCGGTTGAAAAAGTGAGAGAAGAAAGTGAAAGTAGTTCTCCGAAAAATCAAGGAGAAGTGAAAGACGGTATTCCCAGTACAGTAGACGTATGGACTCCAATAACTATAAAGAGGACCGTTAGAATTAAGGTCGAACACGAAGTAGGTCGGGTCGCAAAGAGTACTACATGAGACGTATCTACAATTTATTCGTCCCACTGTTATGTGTCGGAACTGTATGAGGAAAAGGATAAACCTTGGTCAGAGAACAAGACACAGGTCAAGATCCACAACGAAGGACTGGACGTATATCCATAGAGTTCTCCGTCCAGTTCACCAGATCATAAGGGTAGCTTTATTATTAGAAAACCCCCTTCAATCTACGGAATAGATTAAACGTAATAGTAAACTTTAGGTTCACGATGGACCCTCAATAAGACTAGGGTATTTCCCATTACTCCGTCTATGTCGAACATGATCTCTAAGATTAGAAGTGGACACACACACACACACACACACACACACACACACATAGATACAACCAAATTTTTTAATATCGTAGACGTAAGAAGGAATAACAATTTAATAGGAAATTCCTTATATTTATATCTATATCTTATGAACCTTGTATCCTTTTCTTTACACCGTTTTTATAAAATTAGTTTAGCGAAAGAGACAAAACGAGAGATAGAATTGTGTAAAATCAGAAATGATGTACTTTATGTTTACGACGTTTCAGTTATCCTTATAAATATACGTTAGATGGAATACGTCATAAAGGATTTATAACCTGGTGTTGAAATATAAGATTCTTCCAGTTTAAGATTTCTCAATTCCAAGACTTTTTACGTTGTTATAGGGAGACCCTAACTTTATATAATTCAAACTCTTCCTACCTTTGAATTAACACTTACGAACGTATCGTGGATGTCACTACTAATGGTATTAAAATCTGTGAAACATATGTAATAACGTTAATAGGACAACTAACGGACTGTCATATCCGTGCAATTATTCTGGAATCAACTTTTTTGACTCAGGGGATACTCCAAATTTTACAATGTATTCTGTGTCTCACTTAGGTGGAATCTCTGTCCAAATATTTAGGGTTGGTAGATCTCGATTACGGTCCTAGATTTGGTGATGTGACAAACACGGTTCGAGACGAGAAAGAAAGGAAGGGAGGGAAGGACGGTGTGAGGGAGTGTATGGGTAAGGGAGTAAGAGAAATAATAATCTGGTACTTCTAATTAGACTTTTCCTTGTGGACACTTTTAAAAGGGTAAGTAACTGTGTAGAGTTTTATAACTGGGATTTGTTGGGTCGTTATCTTAATTACAGATTGCGTCATAGAAGTCAAGTCAAGTTAGCCAGTCAGTACAGGCTGAGAAATGCTGGGGTACTTAACGTCGTACGGTCCGGAGGGACAGGTAGTGGTTAAGGGTCTCAAGTGAGTCTGAGTACAGGTAGCTCAGTGACTACGGTAGGTCGGTAGAGTAGGAGACAGCAGGGGAAGAGGAGGACGGGGGTTAGGGAGGGTCGTAGTCTCAGAAAAGGTTACTCAGTTGTGAAGCGTACTCCACCGGTTTCATGACCTCAAAGTCGAAATCGTAGTAAGGAAGGTTACTTGTGGGTCCTGACTAGAGGAAATCCTACGTGACCAACCTAGAGGAACGTCAGGTTCCCTGAGAGTTCTCAGAAGAGGTTGTGGTGTATAGTTTTCGTAGTTAAGAAACCGAGAGTCGGAAGAAGTGTCAGGTTGAGAATGTAGGTATGCACTGGTGACCTTTTTGGTATCGGAACTGAAGTGTATACCTATTAACGTAAAGTAGTCTTTTAAAGATTCCTCTCTAATAAAGATTATAAAAATTAATTTATGTAACTCGTTAGACTAACTCATATAAAAATTTCTCCTAAGAAAACTAACATGATGGGTTTAGTGTCGTAAATCTATGAATGAAAAACATTTAGACAATCCAGGAGACATTACATAACCGATAATAAAATGATTTAGAAGGTTTCTTTTGTATGTCTACCGGTTCTCCGTACACTTTTCAACAAGTCGTAACGATCAATAATCACTTCACTTTTAGTTTTGACGTTACTCTATAGTGGAGTGTTGTCGGTGTTACCGATAGGAGTTTTTGAGGTGTTTGTTGTTTACGACCACTCCCAAACCTCTCTTTCGTTGGAAGGATGTGACAATCACCCTTACGTTTAACCATATTGGTGATACCTCTTGTCATTCCTCCAAGTAATTTTTCGATTTTTATCTCGATGGTATATAGGTACGTTACGGTGAGGACCCGTATATCGGTTTCTCTTCGTACTAGACTTTCCTATGTTTGTGGGGTCACAAACAACATCTTACCAAATGTCACCGGTTCAGCACCTTCGTTTAATTTACAGGTAACTGTCTCTTTACCTATTTCTTCTACATCATAACATATGTATTACCCTATAATGAGTCGGTAATTTTTCTTACATTATTACGATAAACGTCGTTGTACCTATCTAGATTAGTAACAATGTGAGTCACTTTATTTGGTTTGTCCTTTCTCTTTATAACGTAGTATAAGAAATATACACCTTAGATTTTTTCTTTACTATCTTTACTTGAATATGAATGATTTGTCTTTATCTGAGTATCTGAATCTTTTGTTTGAACACCGACGGTTCCTCAAACTCTGACTGTATGTGTGAGACGATATAAATTTTACTTATTGGTTGTTACCGGATGACATATCGTGTCCCTTGAGACAAGTCACAGTATACCGTCGAATCTACCTTCCCCTCAAACCTCCTCTTACTTTTGTGCATATACATATTGACTCAGGGAAGTGACAAGTGGACTTTTATAGTGTTGTAATGAACGATTAGTCGATACACACGGTAAGTGAGTCAACACAAGTCGATAAATACTGTGAGTCCTAACACCGGGTGGTCCGAGAAGACAGGTACCTTAAAAGATCCACTCTTATGACCTCACCCAATGGTGAAGGAGGAGGTCCCTTCGAAGGACTGGGTCCCTAATTTGGGTACAGAGAACAGGGAGGACGTAACAGTCTGACTAGGAAATGGTGACGTGGTGGACTCTTCGGGACAATTAGTCGATACGACGACGATAACGACTCAGTGAAGTCAGCACAGGCTGAGACACGCTGGGGTAACTGTCGTCGGGTGGTCCGAGGGGGTAGGGACCCTAAGAGGTCCGTTCTTGTGACCTCACCCAACAGTAAAGGAAGAGGATGGAGTTATGTTTTATTTTCAAAAAATTTTCCTTTCAATATTTTTCTTTTAAGGATTTTTCCTAACAAACATTATAAAAATTAATTTACGTAACTTGTTAGACTAATTCACGTAAAAATTTTTTCTAATATAACTAATATAAGGGGTTTAGTTTCGTAAATCTATGAAAAATATTGATAATGAGGAAGATATTAATAAATAAGTAAAGTAACGAGTTAGGAAAGACTGAGAAACGTTGTGGTACCTGACGTCGTGTGGTCCGAAGGGACAGGTAGTGGTTGAGCGTCTCGAATGAGTTTGAGTACAGGTAGTTCAACCACAGCGGTAGGTTGGTAGAGTAGGTGACAACAGGGGAGAGGACGGAAGTTAGTAAGGGTCGTAGTCCCAGAAAAGGTTACTAAGTCAAGAAGTGTAGTTCACCGGTTTCATAACCTCGAACTCGAAATTGTAGTCAGGAAGGTAACTCATAAGTCCTGACTAAAAGAAATGCTATCTGACCAAACTAGAGGAACGACAGGTTCCCTGGGAGTTCTCAGAAGAGGTTGTAGTGTCAAGTTTTCGTAGTTAAGAAACCGTGTGTCGGAAGAAATATCAGGTCGAGAGTGTAGGTATGTACTGATGACCTATTCGGTTCGAAACTGATCTACCTGGAAACAGTCGTTCCATTATGGAGATGAAAAATTGTACGACAGAGCTAACTGGTATCAAAAAGACGGTTCCTCCTTCACAGAAAATTAAAGTACCGACGTAGTGGTAGCCGTCACTAAAACGTCGGAGGGTTTTATATCAGAGTGACAAAGGTAACAAAGGGGTAGATAAACAGTACTTCACTAGTCTGACCTACGGTACTAGTAAAAAACTTGCAGCTTAAAATTCCGTCGGAAAAGTGAGAGAAGGTAACCGATAACAAAATAATTTAGAAGGTAAGTAACTAAATAAGTAAGTCATTTATCAAAAGTTGTAGGTAATACACCATCACGTTTGTCAAGAAACCCTGAGTTTCCACCTGTTTTAATCTGTATAAGGGGAAGGAGTGTAGTAAATACCATGAACACTTTCTGACCATAAATAGGTTATTGGTAACTTTATTCCCATTTTAAGGTTACGTTATTTAGGATGTCCTTTGATCTTCCTGGAAGACGATACTCTTAAAAAATTCATCCCTTAAGTATAATCAAACCTTTTGTGTTTTTATGTAGAAACATATTCACTGGAAACGAAACTATTGACCTTCTATTTAATCTCAAATGGTAGATGGTAACTGTATAACGACAAACATACCATATTCGAGAATTTCTCTTCGTTAAACTTTATTAATAGAGTCACATGAAGAACATGTCAATCAGGGAATTATAAACAAAGAACTACTACTGTAATTTTGACTTCTAATTAAAAGAGACTCTTGAGTAGTTTTAAAAAACGGATTCGCCTACGTGACTATAAGGTAAATTTCTTATTGACGGACCTCTAAAGTCGCCGGTCAGATGACCTAGACTTTTCAACTTTAGATAGGACCTCTGGACTCCTATATATAACTTAAACCTTAGAGTCCTGGTGACACGGAGTCACTGGGAGTAACGGTATATCTACACACTATTTTCTCTATTCCCAACATACCTTCATAGACGGAAAAATGTAACGTGACAACGGTTTCAACGTACGTAGTGACGACTTACTTTTACAGTTTATCCTAGTATTTCCATCGGAGTCCCAAAATGGTTAAGAGTAATGGGTTCAGAACATTTGAACCACATATAGGGTGTTATGTGTCTCATAATTTATGACATTATTTCTGTTTCTGTTCACGTGATAAATAGTCTCTGTGATATTAAAACTCTATTTACATAATATGATACAGAATATTTTTAACTGATATATAAAATGACTCCGGTAATGTCAAGTCTCTCAGATAATCAGAAAAAGGAATATCTATTACTGTAAATGACCGTTTTGTTGAGGGGTTTACGGAAAACCCACTGTAAAATTCAAATTTCTTTGACTTCTATAAAAGGGGCATAATCGATAATGACCCTAGAGAAGTGTAATTCCGACGAAATAAGAGAGGAGGAGAGGGAGGTCGGGAGAAAAGGAAATAAGAAAGAGAGAGAAAAATAAAGACAGTGTAAGTAGGGAGTTATATTGAAAAAGGGACCAACTTTACGAAAGGAATACAGAAACTAAATCAGAACCACTCGATTAATATAAGCGATTTATCTATTTATCCATTGGCACTTGAAGGTCTACAAGTTCGACCAAAATCTTTTCCGTCTTTTTGGTCTCTAGGTTAACGGTTGTAGACGACCTAGTAGTTTTTTCGTTTTCTCAAGGTCTTTTTGTAGATAAAAACGAAATAACTGACGCGGTTCCGGAAACTGACACACCTAGTGTTCTTTGACACCTTTTAAGACTTTCTCTACCTTTATGGTTTGGTGGACTGGACGGAGAACTCTTTAGACATACGTCCAGTCCTTCGTTGTCAATCTTGACTTGTACCTTGTCTGACCAAGGTTTATTCTTTTCCGCATACAGTTCCGACATATGACAGTGGGACGAATAAATTGCAGATACGTCTCACGTAGTACTCTTTGCGACCCGACCTTCTTCGTGTTCGACCTTAGTTCAAACGGTCTTCTTTATAGTTATTGGAGTCTATGCGTCTACTGTGGTGGGAATACCGTCTTTCACTTCTCCTTGATTTTTCGGAAAACTACTTTCACTTTTCTCCTCTCACTTTTTCAACCGAATTTCGAGTTGTAAGTCTTTTGCTTCTAGTACCGTAGGTCAGGGTAGTGAAGTACCCTTTATCTACCCCTTTGTCACAGTTTGAAATAAAAAACCCCGAGGTTTTAGGTACGTCTACCACTAACGTCGGTACTTTAACCTTCTTTGAATGAGGAACCTTCTTTTCAATATTGGTTTGATCTATCGTATAAGTTTTCGTCTCTGTAATGAAACGGTTGTTTCCAGGTAGATCAGTTCCGATACCAATAAGGTCACCAGTACATACTCTCTCGACCTGACACTTCTTCCAACTCGCGGTTTCTTAACTACGAAAACTTGACACCACAACCTCTTCTGAGCACTCCCAGGGAACCTGACGTTCCTCTAGGTTGGTTAGGTAAGACTTCCTCTATCCAGGACCCTAAAGAAACCTTCCTTACTACGATTTCGACTTTGAGGTCATGAAACCGGTGGAGTACGTTTCTCAACTGAGTAACCTTTTCTGAGACTACGACCCTCCCTAACCCCCGTCCTCCTCTTTCCCTGTTTTCTCCTACTCTACCGACCTACCGTAGTACCTGAGCTACCTACACTCAAACTCACTTGAAGCCCTCAACCACTACCTGTCCCTCCGGACCGCACGCCGCTAAGTACCCCAGTGTTTCTCAGCCTGTGTTGACTCACTGACTTGACTTGACTGACTTGACTTGAATTTATCTATTTTTAGTTTATACTTTGATCTGTTTTAAAAACGGATCTCAAGTGTCGAGTAAGTTTCCTTAGTGTGTTTAAAAGTAAAGACAAAGTTTCGTAGACTCTATGGTAGGTCGTCAGTAGTATCCCCTTTTTTTACGAATAAGATTACATGGTTCATGTAGTTAGGGTCTGTGACACGTATTTTTATATAGATCGGAAACTTACTACGGTCAAAAGGATTCTCTCTTAGATACAAAGAAAACCTTTTGTCAATTTAATCACTCTCTACTACCAAGGAACAATTTCCAAAGAAATAAAACCAGACGAGAATGACCATCCTACACCAGGAAATTTTCAGAGTTGACTTTAGATCCAAACTAATGGTCTCGGGTAAAAGAAACCTTCCAGTACTCAAGAACGAGAATAAAGGGGTAAGTGCACCCTGAAGACCTTCTGTGACGCTGTGTCAAAAGAGGAACCAGTCTCAAAAGAGCTACCCGTTTATCTGTGAAACTCTGAGTGGTATTCTATAAAGGAAAGAAGGACTGTAGAATCAGGAAGTTCAGAGCGAAAGAACAAGAAGGTTCCGGAAGTTTGTCGAAAAAAGGAACAAAAGACAACGAACACACATACACACACACAATGGATCGAAGAAAAAAAGAGAGCTACACTTGTGACTACAATATCTTCGATTGGTAAACTCGACCTCGATAAAGTTTGTTTTGTCTAGGATGGATACTGTTTTACGTAAGGAGTAAAAGTCCTCAGGGGGAAGAATATTGCGAAATCCCTAAAATCACTTTTTTTTTTTTTCTATCAAAAGCGGTGAGTCAACGTAGACTGAGAAACGGTGGGGTACCTGACATCGACCAGTCCGAGAAGACAGGTACGCTAAAGGGTCCGTTCTTATTACCTCACACAAAGGTAAGGGAAGAGGTCCCCTAAAATTGTTGGGTCCCTAGTTTGGACCCAGAGGAGGTGACGTCCGTCTAAGAAATGGTAGACTCGGTGTTCTGTAAGAGAGAATGACAAAAAAAGAAAAAAAAAAAAAAAATTCCTTAAAATACCACATAAAAACCGTTAGTGTTTAACGGTTAGAATCAGTGAGAATAAAGTTCCTTTCTTCCTTTAGGACGTTCCTAGACACTCTTACTTACCACGTCGATAGTACAATTGTGTTAAAGTGAACTCCAGGAATCGAGTCACAATAGAAATTGTAGTCCCGTGGTTATTCTATATAAAAAGTAATATCTTAATGGCGGTCATTATCAGTTTTGTATGGAAAAAAAGAATCGATTTTAAGACGTTAAAAGTCTTAAGAAGATTACATGACCGATTTTTTTACGTCGTAGGGGTCTCGGACTCTTCATCTTATCATGTTTAGTTACTTATTCCTACGGTACATACTGGCACAGTAAGTACGAGATGACTTTTCGTCATATCCTCACTAACCAGTTTCTCTGTATCTCTTGGAGATTCTTACCTGTACTCAGAAGAGATCTTTACAAAGATCTTTTATATGGGAACCAAACTTCACTTTCACTTTCAGAGAGTCAACCCAGGCTGACAAACACTGGGGTACCTGAGTGTGTCAGGTACCTTTAGAGGTCCGGTCTTATGACCCCACCCATTGGAAAGGGAAGAGGTCCCGTAGAAGGGCTGAGTCCCTAACTTGGGTCCAGAGGACGTGACGTCCGTCTAAGAAATGGTCGACTCGGTGTTCCCTTCGGGTTCTTATGACCTTACCCATCGGATTGGGAAAACGTCCCCTGGAAGGACTAAGTCCTTATTTTGGTCCCAGAAGACGTAACGTCCGTCTAAGAAATGGTTGACTCGATTGTCCCTTCGAAACCAAACACTTCCATGTTAACACACCACCTAGTAAGTGAAGGATGACTACATCAGTTAAGATGAAGGTTTTTCGAGATCAACAATCTTTCTATAACTCATATATAACTTGGTTTAGGAGCGGACCAGACTCATGACAGAGAACTCTGATGTACTTGATCCAAATGACAGGACATTGGACTATGTGAAATCCATAAAATTCTGTCGACGGTGTAAAGAATGTACAAATAGAGGTTCTCCGGTGTCAAGACCGAAGACTTAACCGTGTCAGAGTCTGAAAGTGAACGACCAAATAAAAGAAGACCTTCACGAGGTCGAATTTGTACGGAAAAACGATGACACAGGTTTTAACATGAATTACAAGTCCACACAAGACTTATTGGGTCTTACAGTATTGGGGTCGATGGAAATCTTTTTTATAAGAAATATGTTACACTAAATAAGTAAAACTCTACACTAATCGTAGAACTATAATGTCATAATTGTACGATAAAGAGATGGTCGTCGATTTCTTTTAACTTATCTGCAGAGGGTTTTATGAAATAAGAATAAGACAGAGAAACATAAAAAAGTTTAGTGTCCAATAAGAAAAAAAGAAAAAAAACAAAACAAAAATAAAAATAACTCTATTTTAACTGTGTAACATCATCAAAGTCCATATGTTACATTAAACTATATACATATATAAAACTTTACTAATGGTGTTACGAATAAATTATAGATAGTGGTATGTATCGATGTCAAAAAAGAATATTACCTTAAAAATTCTAAATGAGATAATCGACGAAAGTTTATATGTTATCACATAACAATTGATATCAGTAGTAAGACATGTAATGTAGGGGTTCTACAAAAATAGAATATGGACCTTCAAATATGGAAAAGTAATGACACTGAGTAAAGAGGGTAAGGATGGGGTGTGTGTATGGGTCGGAAACCATTGGTGTTTGAGTCGGCAATTTTTCTTAAGTAAACTTAGTCAAGACTACTCTACCTACTTTGACCTCGGTTAATATGTCTTACTTCATTCGGTCTTTCTTTTTGTGGTTATGTCATATGATTGTGTATATATACCTTAAATCCTTCTACCGTTACTGCTGGGACATACGTTCTGTCCTTCTTTCTGTGTCTACACATATTGCCTGAAAACCTGAGTCTCCCTCTCCCTCTTCCACCCTACTAAACCCTCTTACCCTTAAGATTGTACATATGACGGGACATTCTTAACTTAGTGGTCAAGTACAGACTGCATCCCACGCCGAACGAACCCCGACCACGTACCCCTACTGGGTCTCTCTACAACACCCCTCCCTCCCCCCTCCCCCCAAGTACAAACCCTTGCGTACATTCTTACTTTCTAAAATTTTAAATTTTTTATTATTTTTTTTCTTTTACTTTTTTTTTTTTCTTATTTTATGGATCCTTATTTAAAGTCGTTCCTTCATTTTCTGGATATATGACTTTTGGAATCGGTAGTTTCTTATATCTTTATTTATCTTTCTCTCAGACATGAGTACCTGACCTTCTTATAATTGACAAGTTTGATGAGTTTCATTATATGTCTAAGTTACGTTAGGGATACTTTTAAGGTTATCCTAAGGGGGGAGGGTGAGGGTTGTCCTTATCTTGTCAGGATTTTAATCATACCTTGGTATTTTCTAAGGTTTATCAATTCCGTTATAACTCTTTCTTCTTTCGACCTCTATAGTATAAAGGACTAAA
>SJYO01039893.1:0-13740 GCA_006410555.1 Capra ibex | reverse complement strand
GGAGAGACGAACTCGTCTCTCCCTCGGAGTGGCTCCAGAGTACTACCCTCAGTCTTGGTGTCGGGGACCCTCGGGTGTACACTCCGAGACGTCAGGTCCGGGTTCTTGTGTCGATACCACCCCTGTCATGACTGTGGACTCCGACCTGGACCCTAGGGGTGAGGTCAAGGACCTACCAGCCATGGCGACACACCGGTTGGAAAGACCCTTTGGAGAGAGTCCCGAGAGATTACGCTCCGAGGTGGTAGTGGGAAAGGACCGCCCGGAAGACAGCGTCGCGTTGATGCCAAGAGGAGGACGGATCCTCGTCGGTAGGATGTGTGTATGGGGTGCAGACCTGGTCGTCAAACCGTACACCCTGAGGTCGCAGTGCAGACTCCGTTCGTGGAGGTGTGGACCCGTGGTACGGGAGGTAAAGTGGCCGGAGTCCGACCGAGGGAGTCCAAACTCCTGGTGAGCATTCCAGGTTGACATACGACTCGTCGAGGGGCCGGACCGACCAGTCTCGTTGTTCGCAGGAGGAACTTGCACCCCTGGGGGACCGGGGACGGGTGGTGGATCCCCTCTGGTGTAGACCGGGACGAGGGCTCCAACCCACGGACCTAGTCGTCTGTCCCGGTGTGTGCGTGTGATCTGCCGTCTCTGTCCTCGGCTCCTCTTTCCGTCGCGGCCGGGGCGTGTCGGCGCAGAGGCCGGGTGTGCGGGGAGAGGAGGTACGACGACCCAGAGAGAGGGCGGACAGCCGGTTCTTGTCGCAGTCGAGACGAGCGTTGCTGGGACAGGACTGCCGTGCGTCCGACACTGGTGTTCCCCCGGTTCCCCCGGTACGAGACACGCCTAGTGACCGGGGCCCCAGCGCCCCCCGTGTGGGCGTGCGGACGAGTGCGTCGGTCGCGCCGAAGCACACACTGTGCACCCACTGCCTCCCACGACCACTGGCCGAGCACTCTCCTCTCCACGAGGGGACCGGGGTCCGGGGGAGGAGTCTGACGGACCCCGCTCGGTCGCGCCCGTCGTCCGTCACCGTTCGTGCCCTGTGTACTCTCGTGTGCAAGAAGGAAGGATTCGACCCTCCATTCTAGGTTGTCAAAGCGGAGGAATCACCGTCTCGAAGGCCTTCTGTTTTCAAGTCTGACGTTCCGGCTGTCCCCTGTCTGTCGTTTCTACGGTCCCCTCTCTTCTTTGGTCGGGAACTCCCCTTCTAGTGTCCGTCTTCCGGCGGGGGACCGCCGACAATCACTGGGACGAGTCCCTCCCAAACGCTCGTGTCCTGTGGTGGACGGAGGCCTTTGGCCGGACGGGGAGTCCACGAGGGACTCGAGGTCCGTTGCGAGGTTGTCGGTCCGGTCGTGTCCGGGCCGGGCGGAGAGGTACGGGTCGGTCACGGGTGGTCGTCACGTTCCGTTGTGGATAGGGTGGTCTTCCTACCTCACCGACCGACTGACACCCGTGGTATAGGGGTCGTCGCGGTGCAGAGGACCTGCGCCGGAGAGCGGGTACCCGAGGGTCCCTGACGTTCGACCCTCACCCCGGGACCCAGACGTGGCACGGGGAGACACTGAATAAGTTGTTACATACTTATTTCTGAATTTGAGACAAGTACTGTCTCGATAAAACCGGTAGAGAATTGCTCTTACCCTAAAAAGACCAAGAAATAGGACGATCCGAAACTCAACGACTGACTTGCGACTCGTCGTCACTGAACCTCGACTTCGTAGGACCCCTGTGTGTCTCGTGTCCTGTTTTGACCTCCCTTCAATTGTGTCCCTACTGTGCCCTCGCCCCTGACAGACTGTGAGTCCCTCGTGAGGGTAGCGTCTGCCCGTCGTGCTGGGGGCGCAGACGCGAGGAAACACCTGACTCGTCGTGCCCCTCCCCGTGCCACCCTGTCGTTCCCTTCTCCGGGAGGGGTGCGGGCGGGGGGCCCCTGACTCTCGTCGTGGAACCTCTCGCGTCGGTGGCCGACTCGGTCGAGTCGGTGGTGAAGACAGTCGTAGACGACGTCGAAGACCAGACGGTCGAGGTCCGTGAGGACGTCGACAGCCAGAAATAGGAGGAAGATGTTTCCCTCTTGTCTTGTAGTTTTGTCCGGTTCCCACATCGGAGACGGTAACAATCATTCGACTCTGTTTTGGATTTACGTACTCAGATGTCCTAATAAAGACAAAGCCTTCGGTGCAGTCCCATTAAAAAGAGAGTCACAAGGACCCGAACCAGAGTCACCCGTCTTGTGGAGGACGGTCTCATAAACGAAAAGGTTTGCAGAGGTTTCTTCAGAAATTTTTTTTTTTTCAAGAATATATAATTTCTTCTAGTCCAAAGACATCTTCGAATAAGTAAGGATAACTGTTCAATTCCCAGTCATGACTGGGAAGAATTTTGTAGTGGTCTTAGTAGTAAACTTCTGTCTGTCGGTAGTCGAACATTCGGTTTTATACCGAAAGTAGAGGAGACTTTATGTCTGGACTAGTCTCACACGGACCCCTTTACGGTCAGTTGATTATAAACATTTACGTACTAATAAGAAAATTGTCTAGAAGAATGAGTCTTTGGAACGTCACATCTTGTAAATCTGTCTAAGAAAAAACTTTTTCTTTTTTTTACTTTACTAGATATACGAGCCAGAGGACTCTCCAATCGTCAATAAAGATTCGTCGAAAGAATAAAAAAGACCCACGCATAATGAGATACATGTATGTATTTGTTATTCTACACGAAATTTTGGGAGTCTTTTGTTGTCGCATACCATGGATCATAAAAGACTAGACGGAAAATGTCGGTAATAAAACATATAGCCTTACGAGAATTAATCGTAAGGCGTAGTATGTAAAGTTACCGAAAGATCATAAAATAAAAACATCACCCCGGTTACTATGTGAAACAGTGTGGGGTCTGACTGAGTGAAACAAAACCTCTTCGGTCTAAACCAAAAGGACTAATTCAGGACTAAGACACTCTGGTGTGTCCTTGTCCTCGTTCATTTCGAGTGGTTTGGTGTCCTTCATGTTTGGGATTAGTCTGACCTCGAGATTGGGACGGAAAACAGTGTCACTAGGGTCAAGGGTTGTCCGTCGGTCGACGACACTTCAAGGGACGACGAGAGACGAGAAAGTCATTTTACGATTTCTCGGTTGTCTAAGTTCAGTTCATTTTGTTCTCAGTCCTCACCTTAAGGTGTTTTACCAGTTGGGTTTAGGGTTTATTAAGTTTGGAGATTCAACGTCAGTGGGAGTTAAAAATTTTTTACATAAAGGAAAGTCATGTCGACTAAATAGTACTACATGTAGGTGTGAAAACTTGCGTCATAAAATCCCAGTATTCTTGAAATGTGACCCTGAACTAAAGGTTGTACCCTCAGTGTACTTTTCCAGAAATGGAAGGAAGGAGTCATAAGTGATGATGTCTTCAGTCTGTGTCAAGTCCTTTTCGGTAATGGACAGCTACGTATCTTAGGAATAAACGCTAAAGTAAAAGTTCAAATAGTACCTCCAACACGTGTCTCTGCCGAAACGCGACACGTCGCTCCATCGCAAAGAGTTCACATCACTAAGAGAAGAGGTACAGGAGGAAGACCCGGTATCGGATGTGGTCCGTAACGTCTCCTCTTTTCCCTTCAGTAATAGTATCTTATGAGGCTATGTGAATTCTCATTTTTTCGCCCTGATTTAGGATTCAAAGTTTAGTTTGTATTTTAATCGCAGGAGTTTTAATTTCAGGATCTGTCCCGTCAAAAGACTCTACACTCGTTTTTGCGCGGATGGAGTTTACAGCGTAAACGGTGCTACCGTGGGTAGACGGAATTGCAGACAGACCGGTGAGCTAAATGGTTCGAAGAAAAGATGTAGTATTTGGGTTGGTCGTTTGTTTTTCATGTGATTTGAGGAGACAGTAACGTTCTTAAGGTCCTCCCTTCCATAGACCGTACTTTACTCCTAGAGACAGAGGATGTGGTATGTCCGCCCGAACTGGGTCTTGTCCCTCCCTGGAAGTTGTCTAAGATGTCCGTCGAGACTCCGAGTAAAGGAGTCCATTTTCAACCTTTTTAAAGGAGTTTTAATTTATTCTTATAATTACTCATCTTTGTCTTCAGTTTCACAATGTGTTGACCCTCGTCGGAAGAGTTCGGATCAAGAAGAGTTCGTCAATGTGGGGTACATCCTTTGCGAGTTTGGTCCTCGTCTCGAACGACGGCTACGCTCAGGACAGGCGACCGAGTTTTAGGTAAAGTCCAGGGAGACACGAGTGATTCATTGGCTACAACAGTATTGTAATTTTCACTTTCCAGTATTTTTGCGAAAAAGGTCTTAAGAGACACATAATTAGAGACGGTGGATTAGAGGAGGACAACGGTTTGTCATCACACTTGTGCAATATGTTTGTACACGTTTATAAAGACAAAACTCAAGAGTCTGTCTAATGAGTGTGGCTTGATGATTTGTTCATGTGGACGACATGGTGTACAATCTCCCCACGTGAGACTCTGCCAGAGAGCCCCCTCCCCAACCCGTCCCACCCGCGACAGAGAAACGCGTCTCTCCTCTCCGCTCCGAGTGTCCTCCTCCGGACTCGGGGGTCGAGAGAAGACAAAAGTGTCACTGACAATCCCTCGAAGAGTATTTAGTACTGTGGGCGTCTGTGCTGACGGTCTTTGTAGGACTAAGACGTACCAATGTGTCGTGCCCGGACTCCTAGACTCCCACTCGTTTGCGGTGAGCTGAACAGACTGACGACCATAGTGACAGTGTGTAGGAAAGTTCCTCGCCTTGGAGTCTTTTGATCTCTTCTACCGGTCCGTTCGACGGAGTCGTCTCGGGTGTGTCGTACAAGGGTAGAGAGGCCCTCTCGCCCGAGGTGTCTACAAGTCTGAGTAGACTCACTTAGTCTTCCTTTAAAGTCGTAGTAGCCCTTATATAAGTCGTCCGTCCATCCCCCTACTTGACCCTCTGACCCCAACTGTATATATGTGATGACTATGATACGTAGTTCAGTTGTTGCTCATTCCTGGATGACTTGCCGTGTCCCTTGAGATAGTCACGAGACACCACTTCAATTACCCATCCTTTGGATTTTTTGTCCCTATAAACACACACACACACACACATATACATATATATATATATACAAATATATATATACTAACCAAGTGTAATGACATGTCGTCTTTAACTGTGTCGTCACATTTCGTGATATGAGGTTATTTACTTACTCACCTACTTACTTAAAAAATTTTTCCTTGTGTGATCCGGGGGATCTTGAACACCTTTACTCCTCAGGTGTGGGTCCCACGTCGTGTCGCGATCCTGACGGGAGTACAACCAGGTGACGGTTACCCCACGGACCTGGTCCGGAGAAGATGGGGTCTCTGGAGCTGCGTCTCCGTCCTTCCGTCGGTCACCGCCAGAGCGGGCACGAGACGAGAACGAGTGCGTCGGTACGGTTCCGACTCTAGTGCCCCTCTTGTTCCCTGGGTGTAAGGCGGAGTCCTGTTGTCTGTGCAGGTAACAGTGAGTGAAGTGCCTGCAGGACGACATCAAAGTGCAAATGAAGGCACCTGAAGTCCTCCAGGAAGGACCGGCACAGGTCCAGGAAGAGGTCGAGACAATGCACCCGTCTCTCCCGACGGTCCGCCAGGGAGTAGAGAGAGACGAGGGCACTGAAGAAGAGCTACTAAAGGACCTCGAGCTAGTGGACTCGGTCCAAAAGCAGCGTCCAAGAGATTTCCCCTTTCCTTTGGAATCTGTCGGAACAAAACCCTCTCTCCCTTGTGTCGTGAAGGCCCTTTAGCCACTTCAGTTTTGACGGAAGACGCGAGACCTCGAGTGTGCTGGGAGTGCCGGTGAGTCTGGATGTACTACGTAACCACTTTCCAGAGTTGTCGGGGGGTGTCTGACCTATATTCTGCTCTTGGTCTGTCTCTCACTCTGGCTCCTGTACGGAAAGGTAACCGCGAACCGTACAAAAGAACGACACTAAATGTAGTTCGTGGGGCAGGTAATCATAGAAAAAGCCCAGTAAGAAGAGAAATTCTTAGTAGGCACTTTTGGTTTTTTAACTTAGTCTTATTTCTTTATTCATTTCTGTCGTTTTGAGGTAAACCTTTTTGAGTTGAGTTTTGACTTTTATGTCGTATTTTTCTTTTATGTACCACTACGATAGGTAGGACTTATCTGGTCCACTAAACTCAGTCTAAAACAGAGGAGGACCTGTTTCCCCATGAATTCTCTAGGTCGTCGAGACTCGGTGTTCAGATCAAATGATCAGTACTTTTATTGGGTCCACCCGACCAGGAGTTAGTCTTTCTATTTCTTGTAGACTACAGGTGGTGATGTCGGAAGTAGGAAAGAATTTTACTTTCCTATGTTTACTGTTTGGGAACCTGACGTTCCTCTAGGTTGGTCAGATAACACTTCCTCTAGTCGGGACCCTAAAGAAACCTTCCTTACTACAATTTCGACTTTGAGGTCATGAGACCGGTGGAGTACTCTTCCCAACTGAGTGACCTTTTCTGACTACGACCCTCCCTAACCCCCGTCCTCCTCTTCCCCTGTTGGCTCCTACTCTACCGACCTACCGTAGTGACTGAGCTACCTGCACTCAAACTCACTTGAGGCCCTCTACCACTACGTGTCCCTCCGGACCGTACGACGCTAAGTACCCCAGCGTTTCTCAACCTGAGCTGACTCACTGACTTGACTTGACTTGACTTGATTGACTTTAATGTGCTACTTACTAGGTTGAATGGAACAATACACACCGTGGATTAAGAAGATTGTTTGATGTGGAAAGTTCACGAGGAGCACACAACTACACACATATATGCACTCACGTGAAGAATCACATTCGACGACGACGACGACGATGATTCAGCGAGGTCAGCACAGACTGAGACACGCTGGGGTATCTACCGTCGGGTGGTCCGAAGGGACAGGGACCCTAAGAGGTCCGTTCTTGTGACCTCACCCAACGGTAAAGGAAGAGGTCACGTACTTTCCCTTATCACTTTCACTTCAGAGAGTCGTCACAGGCTGAGAAGCGCTGGGGTGCCTGCCGTCGGATGTCCCAGGAGGTGGGTACCCTAAAAGGTCCGTCCTCATGACCTCACCTAACGGTAACATATCAGTGGGATTAAGCACGGATGATATTGTCTTATGTAAATTACATAGAGTAACTAGAATTGTACTTTTTTAGACGAATAATTATCGAAATTTAAGATTCAAACTCTCTTTCTTTTACAGTAGGATTTTATTAAGACACTGAATCCAAAATTAACGTTTAACTATATGTCTTATATTATTTAGAACTCTGTAAATATGGTTGATTATGAAAAATTGACCGTCGAAGGGTCCACCTAGTTACCATTTCTTAGGTGGACCGTCATGTTCTCCCGTCCAAGCTAGGAACCCAGCCCTTCTAGGGGACCTCATCTTCTACCGGTGGGTGAGGTCATAAGGACGGACCCTTCAGGGTCCTTTTCTCCTCGTACCACCCGATGTCAGGTGTCCCAGCGTTTCTGAGCCTGTACTGACTCGTATATACGTCCGTTGTGAAAAATTGGTATATTTTGAGACTGAAGAATGTCTTTTTTTTCATAAATGTTCTTAAGTTCTTCGAGTTTTCAGTTGATCAATGTATTTATGTACGTAGTAGGTGGATTGTTCCGTCGTTGACATGTTTAGGTCCTACCGGCCCACCGACCATGGAAGAACAGGTCCCGGAACACCACGAGTTTCTCACTAAACTCGCGGAACTCGTGGAGGTCGAGCGACCAGTACGGCAGACCCCTGACGCGGACGGTGAACGGGCGGCAGCAGACCTCACTGCCATATATGACCCTTTGGTCCGTGAGGTCCACGAGGTCGTCGTCGACGTCCCGTCCCGGTTTCCTCGTGGCAGTCGGAGTACGAACTTAAGTCCCGGCTATTGGGGAGAGTCGGAGGACGATGTCGGCCTTTGTACGATTCCGTTCAGCCTTAGGGTGATCAAGTCAAATTTCAATCTCACCTGAAGGGGTCACCGGGTCATCAATTCTAAGGTGTGAAGACGTCCCCAGTACCCAAAATTAGGGACCAGTCCCTTGATTCTGGGGTGTGTTTGACATCGTACCTGTTTTAACATTCAATTCTCTTGAGGGGAGAGTTTACATGATTTTAATATCATCGAGAGTAGTATTTAAACTTCGTTTCATACTCTTGAGGTTTGACTAGGTGGGACCAGACGAGTCACCCTTCTACAGTTTTACTGAACTCTTGGTCTGTCTCAAATTTCTGTCGTTGTGTCTCACGTCCCCACCGGAGGCGCCCCGTTTACAGTTGTACACTCTTAAGGGGATGACTGGGACCATAATAAGGCGAGACGTAAGTCGTCTCGATAAAGAAGAAGAGAACGTTCTTCGACAAGGGCCGTATATAACTCAAGAAGGCATCTACAACGGTTGAGGATCTTTTGTCACTTTACTCATTCATTGATTTACGTTTGTGATTAATTTTTCTCTCGCTCTGAGACTTCTGACTGGGACAGTTCAGAGAGGTCCGAGATGTGTTTCCCAGAGGGACGGGGAGATCCCTTCTCCCCCAGGTGACTGGGGTTCTGGTGTGTCTGGTGGTGTTGAGTCTGGCCGGAAGTCGGAGGTGGAGCTGGACTGTCCGTGCGCCGTCCCCTCTTGGGCCTTAGGTTCGGACGGAAGAGTTCTGGGTCCCTTCAGACTCTTTGAAGGGATTTGTATTTGGATTGTTGCTTCACCTATTTCTCTAAGAATTTCCTGTGTGTCTGTTCACTGGATCTTGGCGACCCTTCTCACTCCTTCTTTCCATTCTAGATATTCTGGTAGGCCGAAACCTCACAAGGAGACCCTTTTTCCGACTACCGTGGGGTTCCGGTAGACAATCGGACTGAGGTAACTTCAGTGGGTCAGTAAGTTATTTGACCTCTTTTACAATTTAAGTACAAAATACATAAAATAGTGTTAAAAGTACGTGCACCACGGCAGGTGCACCACTTGAACGAGTTTGACTTGGTGTACCTCAGAAAGTAAGAAGATCAAAAGAAATGTGTCTATTTTTTTAGGACCCTATGTATAGGGGATGACGTATGACTCATAAGTCGTGGATCTTGTGACGGGTTGTGAACAATTCTCCGTACATCATCTGTACACTTCGATACTCCCACATACAATATGTGTATTTGTCATCCATGGGCAGTAATTCTATGACCTGTGTGACAAGACACGAAACATTCTACCCTCTCCAATTCCCCGAATCGGAAAGACGAAGTTCCTGACTGAGATATCGAGTTAGGTACACGGGGTCACTGAGGATGTCTGTGACAAAGGGAAGAACACCCCGGGGGCGGGCAGAAGGTGCGTCGTCGACGTGTTGGTGAATGTTCCAGTTGGACGACCCCAACTAGGACGGGTCTTCCGGTTTTCCGGGACCGGCCGTCCCGGGTGTTGGGAGGATTGTTTTACTTTGTGTTGACGTTGCGAAGCGGCCCACTTCCGGTTAGGCTGCCCGGGTCGGGGGCCGACGAGAGTGGAGTCCGGCGAGACGAAGGTCCTGAACCCGGCTCCGGTTCAAGAAGGAACAGAACCGGAAACGGAACCCCTACGTCGTGACCTTTTCGCGGGTATCCGCCCGGGAGGACGCTGGGTAGGAGCGTCTACCCCCGTCGGGGGGTGAGTCCCCGTTGACGACAAAGTGCCAATCTATGGAGTCGTGGGCTCGATAGTGGTGGCCAGAGTGTGATGCTGGTGGTGATAAGTGTGATGCTGGTGTCGAGAGTGTGTGTGGCGAGAGTGTGTGGTGAGAGTGTGTGATGAGAGTGTGTGCTGTGAGAGTGTGTGGTGAGAGTCTGTGTGACGAGAGTGTGATCCTGGTGGCGAGAGTGTGGTGCTGGTAGTCGCGACGACAGAGATCTTCTTTACCGTGCTTCCAAGACGGAGGTCGTGCAGAGGGCCCTCGGACCGTGAACCTTGGGTGAGTCAGTGTTCCCCGAGGCACCATTGTCCCCCCGACCCGAGTCCGGGTGGTAGTTCCCACGTCTCTCCCCCCTCCCCGACGGGTTTTCCGCTGTCTACTCACACCCCACGTCCTCTTCCTTCCGACACGGGTGTCGAGTCCGGGTGGTAGTCTTCGCTGGGACGTTCCTATGACCAAGTGTCAGCTTCGTTTATCATCCTGGACGAAGTCTTTGGTGGTGGTGATCCTTACTCGTACAGAAGATTCACCCGAAGACGGAGGAGATGTGGGGTTTGTTCGGAGGTCACTCCGATGACTTTCCCGTGGTGACTTGAGTTCCCACAGGGGTCTTGGGTAGGCCCACTGTTCCTGAGTGGCGTGATCGACGGGGAGTGAGTGGGACTCGAGGCAGGAGGGACTGACTGAGGGAGTGAGCTCGAGTCGTTCCCGAACTGGTTGGAGCGAGGTCCGTGAATTTTACTTAAGTGTCACCCATGTCCCGAAGGCAGTTAGACGACCCTTGAGCGGGAGAAGTGAAAGGTCTGTTGAGACGGGGCACCCCCGACGTGCCACCTCCAAGTCCCCACAGGGACGGAACTCGGCGCTGTCGGTCGCGGAGGGTCTGGGACGGTCCACGACGGGGAGGGAGGTGCGGGCTCAGAGGGTGGGGGAGAGGACCGGGGTGAGGGTCGGAGCACCAAGAGGTGAGAGGTCCCGTGACCGGTATGACGAGGGACGAGTCGGCCCCGGAGACGACAGTGAACTCCTGGAGTCAGGGGTCCCACGAACCCCGGGATATAGGTGGGTAGAGTCGTCAATGTCTGAGACCTTCTATGTCTCATGCCAAACCCCAGGGTGGGCGTCAAGTGAGACTTGTGTAAGAGAAAAAAAGCGAAATAGACGATGTCAAGAGACTCTACAGAAAACTTTTGGAGTTGACAACGAAAGTTTTTCTGACATTTTAGTGACACGAGTTGAAATTCTTATTTTAGAAGTAAAAGTTGGAATTTCACTTTGACCTTTCTTCTCAGTTTCGTCAGTAAAAAAGTGTGACTTTTTCTTTTGGGCGTGCACTGGTGTAGTGTCTTATGTCAAGTACGTTGGGGAAGGAGGAGTCGGAAGAGGAGGTGATGGTCGGCGGACAGTAGTGTTCCGGACGGGACCCGGCCGTCCCCGTTCCCTTCTCCCGTCTGACCGAGGAGACAGGGGTCCGGCGTACCCGGCGAACGGGGAGGAAGAAGGGTTCAAGTTCACCGTAACTTTGTCGGGTCCGTTCGACCCCTAAGACTAGTCTTTGTGTTGGTACCCATTATTCGTTCCCGGGGAGCAAGAACAAATGGGGTCATGGTTTCTACTAGTTATATTAATGACACTTAAAATGTACACCGAAGTCTACTCTCTCCTGTGGGTCCCGAAGGGGTGAAGGTCAATGTCTACGTTCGTCGAACACCCAGTCGGATGGTTCTCGATCTCTTCGATTTATGAAAAGTTTTCTCCAGGAATCCGTCGGTGTTAGGTTCTAAAGTTTGTTTTCGGGTCACTCCCTCGACCTCTGACTCTCCCGTCGAGGAAGGGAGCCCTGTAGTCTTGTTTCGACTGAGACCCTTCTTTTCCGTCCCTTTTTCAGTTCGTCTCCCCTGACCGATTGTCGAGACCTGTCAAGGAACCCGACCCTTCTGTTTTTAAGTTGGTGTCCGGACTGATCAGTCAGGCCTACCATCTCTGATTCGAGGGGTTCTTTTCCCTCCGTGTCTTTTGTATGGGTCGTGAGACGGGTTTGGCCGACTCGCGACTCATAGTTAGTGGAACACCACGAGCCCTCTGTCTGCCACCCAAGTCCTGGCCGGCTCTTCCCTCCCCCGGTACCCTCCGTGGGGTCCGAAGGTCTACCTCTGCGACCTCCCGAGGAGGGACCCCAGTCGCCCCCTTCTACCCACTTCCGACGACTCTGAGTCGAATGTTCCTGTGGGGTCGGAGTTCAGTGAGTCTGGGACTCACTTGTCTGTCGAGACAGGAGAGATCTCCAGACGTAGTCTCCTTGGAGACCTCTTCTGTCGTAGGGGTCTTTGAGATCCCCAAAGGTATCTATTACAGGTGGTACGTTGGTTTTTTCGTTTATTCCCACATTGTTGTTTGTTCTGGTTCTCTCTTTCTTGCCTTTGTCTAGGTCTCCATAGTCTACATATAGTCGTATAGTCTCCATACGATCTCCTTAGTCTACGTTTGAAGTGGTCAAGTTTTTCTATGAACTGTTTTCCTTTTGAAAGACTCTTAGTTTTGGATAAGATGTTGAAAGTTTATTGTCACTGACTTAATTTCTTAAGTACGAGACCCGAATTGTACTTCAACCTACATCGACTTCTCTCCTAGTCACTTGACTCCTTACCTAGCCAATTTTTTTATATATACTCCCTTTTTTCATATCTGATATAGCTTCCTTGGGCAACAATTTGATGTAACAATTTTTGATATTTACCCCGGGGAGTACCACCTCTTTTCTGTCAGTCCCCTTATTCTTTACGGAGGTCCCCGACTTTGCTTTCTCGGAGAATTACTTTCACTTTCTCCCCTCACTTTTTCGACCGTATTTTGAGTTGTAAGTTTGTTACTTCTAGTACCGTAGGCCGGGGTCGTGAAGTACCGTTTATTTACCCCGTTGTTGCCTTTGTCACTGTCAGAAATAAAAGAACCCGAGGTTTTAATGACGTCTGCCACTTTACTTTTCTACGAACGAGGAACCTTCCTTTCGATACTGTTTGGATCTGTCGTGTAATTTTTCGTCTCTGTAATGAAACGACTGTTTCCAAGTAAGTCAGTTTCGATACCAAAAAGGTCATCAGTACATACCTACACTCTCAACCACGTACTTCTTCCGACTTGCGGTTTCTTAGCTACGAAGACTTGACACCACAACCTTTTCTGAGAACTCTCGGGGCACCTGACGTTCCTCTAGGTTGGTCAGTTCGAATTTCGTTTAGTCAGGACTTATAAGTAACCTTTCTGACTACGACTTCGAGGTTATGAAACCGGTGGACTGTGCTTCTTGACGGAGAAACCTTTTCTTGGACTACGACCCCTTCTGACTTCCGTCCTCTTCCCCTTCTGTCTCCTACTCTACGAACCTACCGTAGTGGCTGAGCTACCTGTACTCAAACTCGTTCGAGACCCTTAGACACTACCTGTCTCTTCGGACCGCCTGATGTCAGGTACCCCAGCGTCACCCAGTCTGTGACTCGTTGACTTGACTGACTGTCCCTCTCACCGTTCTCAACCAAGTTCTTAGTCTCGTAACTGAGTTTTTACTTTTGGTGTGTAACCAAACTCGTCGAGACGTCCACGGATTCCGTTCTTCTTTTGCAAGTTCGAGAGTCTCCTTTTTTCCACACCGAAAATTACCGTGTCGTTGTGACTCTCGACTGAAAGTTCTTTTTCCTTCAGTCTTCTATTACCTGACCGTAGACATTTTACGACTTTTTGTTTATTGGTGGTTGGACCTTAAGCTATGGGTTGTTTGTGTAAGAAGCTTTCACGTTCGTTTTATTTCTGAACATCCCGTTTACCTTTACTCTGTTAAGTAGTGGGTGTCTGTACTTGATTTTTTTATAATTCCGTCACGAAACCCTCTTTCTTTTCAGCAGAGACTGACTTTATATTCTTTGTTCATTTCTGGTTGTAACTCCATTGACAGTCCCATTTATAATTACGATGTCACTACTATTGTGGGTTTTATATAGATTTGAAAATTTCCTATTGTCACTGTTCCTCCTTTGTCAGCACAGTCCCTCCG
>SJYO01039890.1:1539-19026 GCA_006410555.1 Capra ibex | reverse complement strand
TAGAGTGTTTGTCTCCCTGAGTAAGTCCATTTTCACTCTACTTCAGCTCGCTTTTTGATTCTTTCCTGTAAAAGCCTTGGCTCCCAGGACAGGATATTTCATTTTCCTGCACCACTTGTAACCTGGAGGATGAAGAATAGGGATTATAGATCTAACCTGATTATAAAGTAGTTGACCTACATTTAAGAAGAGTTCTTATTTATTGTCCTAGTGTCTCCTAAACTTTAGCAAGTCTGATTTCTTCTTTCACAGCAGATTTTTAAAATTTGTTTTGTTTTAAAAATCAGCTCTGCTATAGGATTTTTGGGCTTCCCTGATAGCTCAGTTGGTAAGAAATTGGTCTTGGATGCAGGAGACCCACTTTTGATTCCTGGGTCAGGAAGATCTGCTGGAGAAGGGATAGGCTACTCACTCCAGTATTCTTTTACTTGTGTCACAGCTGGTAGAGAATCTACCAGTAATGCGGGGGACCTGGGATAGATTCCTGGGTTGGGAAGATCCTATGAAGAAGGGAAAGGCTACCGGCTCCACAATTCTGGCATTGGAGAATTCCATAGACTATACAGCCCATGGGGTTATAAAGAGTCAGACATGACTGAGTGACTTTCACTTCGCTTCACTTCAGTTCATTCACTCAGTCATGTCCGAATCTTTGCAACCACATGAACTGCAGCACACTAGGCCTCCCTGTCCATTGCCAACTCCCGGAGTTTGCCCAAACTCATATCCATTGAGTTAGTGATGCCATCCAACCATCTCATTCTCTGCAGTCATGTTCTCCTCTCTCCCTCAATCTTTTCCAGTATCAGGGTCTTTTCTAATGAGTCATCTCTTCACATCAGGTGGCCAAAGTCTTGGAGTTTCAGCTTCAACATCAGTCCTTCCAATGAACACCCAGGACTGATCTCCTTTAGGATGGACTGGTTGGATCTTCTTGCAGTCCAAGGGACTCTCAAGGGTCTTCTCCAACACCACAGTTCAAAAGCATCAATTCTTCGGCATTCAGCTTTCTTTATAGTCCAACTCTCACATCCATACATGACTACTGGAAAAACCATAGCCTTGACTAGATGGCTCTTTGTTGACAAAGTAATGTCTCTGCTTTTGAATATGCTGTCTAGGTTGGTCATAACTTTCCTTCCAAGGAGTAAGCGTCTTTTAATTTCATGGCTGTAATCACCATCTGACGTGATTTCAGAGCCAATAAATAAATAAATAAATAAATAAATAAATAAATAAAATCAGCCACTGTTTCCACTGATTCCACATCTATTTGTCATGAAGTGATGGGGCCGGATGCCATGATCTTCGTTTTCTGAATGTTGAGCTTTAAGCCAACTTTTTCACTCTCCTCTTTCACTTTCGTCAAGAGGCTCTTTAGTTTTTCTTCACTTTCTGCCATAAGGGTGGTGTCATCTGCATACCTGAGGTTGTTGATATTTCTCCCGGCAATCTTGATTTCAGCTTGTGCTTCTTCCAGCCTAGCGTTTTTCATGATGTACTCTGCATATAAGTTATGCAAGCAGGATGACAATGTATAGTCTTGATGTACTCCTTTTCCTATTTGGAACCAGTCTGTTGTTCCATGTCCTGTTCTAACTGTTGCTTCCTGATCTGCATACAGATTTCTCAAGAGGCAGGTCAGGTGGTCTGGTATCCCATCTCTTTTAGAGTTTCCCACAGTTTACTGTGATCCATATAGTCAAAGGCTTTGGCATAGTCAATAAAGCAGAAGTAGATGTTTTTCTGGAACTCTCTTGCTTTTTTGATGATCCATTGAATGTTGACAATTTGATCTCTGGTTCCTCTGCCTTTTCTAAAACAAGTTTGAACATCTGGAAGTTCATGGTTCACGTATTGCTGAAGCCTGGCTTGAAGAATTTTGAGCATTAATTTACTATTGTATGAGATGAATGCATTTGTGCGGTAGTTTGAACATTCTTTGGCATTGCCTTTCTTTGGGATTGGAATGAAAACTGACCTTTTCCAGTCCTGTGGCCACTGCTGAGTTTTCCTAATTTGCTGGCATATTGAGTGCAGTACTTTCACAGCATCATCTTTTAGGATTTGAAATAGCTCAACTGGAATTCCATCACTTCCATTAGCTTTGTTTGTAGTGATGCTTCCTAAGACCCACTTGACTTCACATTCCAGGATGTCTGGCTTTAGGTGAGTGATCACTCCATTGTAATTATCTGGGTTGTGAAGATCTCTTTTGTACAATTCTTCTGTGTATTCTTTCCACCTCTTCTTAATATCTTCTGCTTCTGTTAGGTCCATACCATTTCTGTCCTTTACCCGTCTTTGTATTAAATGTTCCCTTGGTATCTCTAATTTTCTTGATAAGATCTCTAGTCTTTCCCATTCAATTGTTTTCCTCTATGTCCTTGCCTTGATTGCTGAGGGAGGCTTTCTTATCTCTCTTTGCTATTCTTTGGAACTCTGCATTCAAATGGGTATATCTTTCATTTTCTCCTTTGCTTTTCACTTCTCTTCATTTCACAGCTATTTGTAAGGCCTCCTGAGACAGCCATTTTGCCTTCTTAAAAAGCTTTAATTGGAGACTAACTACTCTACAATATTGCAGTGTTTTTCTAGGTGATGTTCTTGATACCTGTCTCCTGTACAATGTTATGAACCTCTGTTCTTAGGTCACGCTCCCTGTCTATCAGATCTAGTCCCTTAAATCTATTTCTCATTTCCACTGTATAATCATAAGAGATTTGATCTAGGTCATACCTGAATGGTCTAGTGGTTTTCCCCACTTTCTTCAATTTAAGTCTGAATTTGGCAATAAGGTGTTCATGGTCTGAGCCACAGTCTGCTCCTGGTCTTGTTTTTGCTGAGTGTATAGAATTTCTCCATTTAAAGGAAGAATGTAACTGGTTCTCATCTGCTCCCCAGTTGGAAGGCATATATTTCATCTCCCTCTATGGCATTCTCTCATCCTGGCTCTGGACTCCATAAGCCTGCTGCCTCCCTCTTTCCGAATTTTCCAGACCCCAAGTGGGAAATCAGGGTTTTCTACTTCATTTGTAACACAGGTTTATGGCATGGGAGTCTCCTCTACAAAGCTGAGAACTCTGCTGACTTCTAGCAAGAGAAAAAGCATGAGCCATACTTGAAGGGATTTCTATCATATCCTGTGTCCCCCCTACTCTGGTGATGGTGGTCACTGGGGACAGGCATCTCCAGCTCTCTGCCTCTCATTCCCAGACCTTTGTTCACCTCTGACTTGGGTTTTGATCTCTCTTCTGTGGAGGAAATCGTGGTTGGCTCTTTTGTTGCCAACTGTGCTCTTTATACCAGCACCAGTGCTCTTTAAGTTATAACCTCAAGAATTCCATTTCCATTCCTTTTACACAAACATTCACACCATAGCAAGGAACAGTCAATTTAATACGCTGGTAAAACAGCTTGCCGTAATAGTTTCTACTTATTGAATATCTCTTCTGTGCATGGAACTGCAGGAAGTACTTTCACATCAACAATAACTCCATGAAATTGATACTACTTTTCAGTACCCAATTTACAGATGAGAAATTTCATTCAGAGAATGTAATTATCAACTGGAGTTTGGAAGAGTGCCCTTGTTAGGAGGTGACCTCCCTTATTTATCTGATAAATATACTGGGAACCTAAGGGTTTCCAGTTTTTGGAGGGATCAGGTAGAAAGAAAAGACATGTTTTAATTATACTTACAAAGGTCTAATTTTCCAAATTGTTTTAAGTCATCATTATCTTGAAAGGAATAGTTTCCTTATATCTGGAAAATGAAAGCTAAAACTAGTAATATTTTAGACAAAAATCATAAAAATTATAACCATATTCACAAGTCCACTCAGCAACTAGTCCTTTTGTTGACAGTTTTATGAACCCATCAGGCTTTCTGTTAGAATTATATATTCCTTACAAAGTTTAGCAACAAGGTCTGAAATTTATCAGAAACCTGTATTTATCAAAAGTCCTTCGTATGAATCTTCTTGAAGATGAAGCACTTTGCAATACTCTCTGAGTACAACAATAACAATCTGTAAATGATAGAAGATCTTTCCATAAGTGTGCATGCTACACAGGTTAATAAACTGTATTTCTCTTGTTCATCTGTCTTACATCATTTGAATCTCCAAGGCCCCAGCCAGAGAGCCTAGAAGGGTAAAAGAAAGAGGAATTTTCCTCTCTCCTACACAGTAAAATATACATAATGTAAAACAAGCCATTTCCACCATTTTTTAAAATGCACTGCTCTGTGGCATTAATTATATTCACATTGTTGTGAATCCATCTCTAGAACGTCTATATCTTCCCTTTAGATTTTATTAGGTTTGTCATAGCTTTCCTTCCAAACAGCAAGTATCTTTTATTTATTTTTTTAATTTTTATTTTTACTTTATTTTACTTTACAATGCTGTATTGGTTTTGCCGTACATTGACATGAATCCACCACGGGTGTACATGCGTTCCCAAACATGAACTCCCCCTCCCACCTCCCTCCCCATAACATCTCTCTGGGTCATCCCCGTGCACCAAATATCATGGCTGCAGTCACTGTCTGCAGTGATTTTGGAGCCCAAGAAAATAAAATCTCACTGCTTCTACTTTTTCCCCATCTATTTGACATGAAATGATGGGTCCAGATACCACGATCTTAGCTTTTTAAATGTTGAGTTCAAGCCAGGTTTTCCCTCTTGTCTTTCACCCTCATCAAGAGACTCTTTAGTTCCTCTTTTCTTTGTGCCTCTAGAGTGGTATCATCTTCATCAGTTCAGTTCAGTTCAGTTTCTCAGTCGTGTGCGACTCTTTGTGACCCCATGGACTGTAGCACACTAGGCTTCAACTGCATATCTGAAGTTATTGATATTTCTCCTGGTAATCTTGATTCCAGTTTGTGCTTTATCTAGTCTGGCACCTTGCATGATGCTCTACATATAAGTTAAATAAGCAGGGTGACATTATACAGCCTTGTCATACTCCTTTCCCAATTTTTGTTTGTCTGAAGAAGTATTCAATTTTCCTTTACGTTTGAAAATCATTTCACAAACTAAATTCAAAATTGGTGGTTTTTCTGTTTTCTCTCAACACTTAAAACTTTTTCACTCTACTCTCTCCTTGTTTAGATGGTTTCTGAGTAGAACTGGATACAATTCTTATCTTTATTCCTTTATAGACAAAGGGATTTTCTTTAATTTGAAAATAATAAGCATAGTTATAGAGGTTTTTTTTTTCTTTTCTTCTTTTCTGTTACACTGCTTTTTATTTCTAGCATTTCCTCTTTGTTCCTTCTTAGAATCTACATCTTTCTGATTCTCAGTTCAGTTCAGTTAAGTCGCTCAGTTGTGTCTGACTCTTTGCGACCCCATGAATCGCAGCACGCCAGGCCTTCCTGTTCATCACCGTCTCCCGGAGTTCACTCAGACTCACGTCCATCGAGTCCGTGATGGCATCCAGCCATCTCGTCTTCTGTCGTCCCCTTCTCCTCCTGCCCCCAATCCCTCCCAGCATCAGATTTTTTTCCAATGAGTCAACTCTTCGCAGGAGGTGGCCAAAGTACTGGAGTTTCAGCTTTAGCATCATTCCTTCCAAAGAAAACCCCAGGTTGATCTCCTTCAGAGTGGACTGGTTGGATGTCCTTGCAGTCCAAGGGACTCTCAAGAGTCTTCTCAAACACCACAGTTCAAAAGCATCAATTCTACAGCGCTCAGCTTTCTTCACAGTCCAACTCTCACATCCATACATGACCACAGGAAAAACCATAGCCTTGACTAGATGGACCTTAGTCGGCAAAGTAATCTCTCTGCTTTTTAATATGCTATCTAGGTTGGTCATAACTTTCCTTCCAAGGAGTAAGCGTCTTTTAATTTCATGGCTGCAATCACCATCTGTAGTGATTCTGGAGCCCCCAAAAATAAAGTCTGACACTGTTTTCACTGTTTCCCCATCTATTTCCCATGAAGTGATGGGACCGGATGCCATGATCTGAGTTTTCTGAATGTTGGGCTTTAGGCCAACTTTTTCACTCTCCTCTTTCACTTTCATCAAAAGGCTTTTTAGCTCCTCTTCACTTTCTGCCATAACGGTGGTGTCATCTGCATATCTGAGGTTATTGATATTTCTCCAAGCAATCTTTATTCCAGCTTGTGTTTCTTCCAGTCCAGGGTTTCTCATGATATACTCTGCATATAAGTTAAATAAGCAGGATGACAATATACAGCCTTGACGTACTCCTTTTCCTATTTGGAACCAGTCTGCTGTTCCATGTCCAATTCTAACTGTTGCTTCCTGACCTGCATACATATTTCTCAAGAGGCAGGTCAGGTGGTCTGGTATTCCCATCTCTTTCAGAATTTTCCACAGTTTACTGTGATCCATACAGTCAAAGGCTTTGGCATAGTCAATAAAGCAGAAATAGATGTTTTTCTGGAACTCTCTTGCTTTTTTGATGATCCAGCAGATGTTGGCAATTTATCTCTGGTTCCTCTGCCTTTTCTAAAACCAGCTTGAACGTTAGGGAGTTCACGGTTCACATATTGCTGAAGCCTGGCTTGGAGAATTTTGAGCATTTCTTTACTAGCATGTGAGATGAGTGCAGTTGTGCAGTAGTTTGAACATTCTTTGGCATTGCCTTTCTTTGGAATTGGAATGAAAACTGACCTTTTCCAGTCCTGTGGTCCCTGCTGAGTTTTCCTAATTTGCTGGCATATTGAGTGCAGCACTTTCACAGCATCATCTTTCAGGATTTGAAACAGCTCAACTGGAATTCCTTCACCTCCACCAGCTTTGTTCATAGTGATGCCCTCCAAGGCCCACTTGACTTCACATTCCAAGATGTCTGGTTCTAGATTAGTGATCACATCATCATGACTATCTGGGTCATGAAGATCTTTTTTATACAGTTCTTCCATGTATTCTTGCCACCTCTTCTTAATATCTTCTGCTTCTGTTAGGTCCATACCATTTCTGTCCTGTATTGAGCCCATCCTTGCATGAAATGTTCCCTTGGTATCTCTAATTTTCTTGAAGAGATCTCTAGTCTTTCCCAATCTGTTGTTTTCCTCTATTTCTTTGCATTGGTCGCTGAAGGCTTTCTTATCTCTTCCTGCTATTCTTTGGAACTCTACATTTAGATGACTCTATCTTTCCTTTTCTCCTTTGCTTTTCTCCTCTCTTCTCTTCACAGCTATTTGTAAGGCCTCCCCAGACAGCCATTTTGCTTTTTTGCATTTCTTTTCCATGGGGATGGTCTTGATCCCTGTCTCCCGCATAATATCATGAACTTCGTTCCATAGTTCATCAGGCACTCTATCTATCAGATCTAGGCCCTTAAATCTATTTCTCACTTCCACTGTATAATCATAAGGGATTTGATTTAGGTCATACCTGAATGGTCTAGTGGTTTTCCTTACTTTCTTCAATTTAAGTATTGCCCATCTATTTTTTCATGCTGTATACTTTGTCCTTTAGAGCCCTTGGTATATTAGTCATGTTATTGTCATTGTCATTTAGTCACTCAGTCGTGTTCAACTCTTTTGTGGCCCCATGGACTGTAGCCCGCCAGGCTCCTCTCTCTATAGGATTTCCCAGGGAAGAATACTGGAGAGGATTGCCAATTTCTTCTCCAGGGGATCTTCCTGAGGTAGGGATTCAACCCAGGTCTCCTGCATTGGCCAGCAGATTCTTTACCACTGAGTTACCGGGGAAGCCATAGTACTTTTATTTTGTAATTAAAAAAAAATTAGTTGGAGGCTAATTACTTTACAATATTGTAGTGGTTTTGCCATACATTGACATGAATCAGCCATGGATGTACATGTGTTTCCCAACCTGAACCCCCCTTCCACCTCCCTCCCCATCCCATCCCTCTGAGTCATCCCAGTGCACCAGCCCTGAGCATCCTGTCTCATGCATCAAACCTGGACTGGTGATCTGTTTCACATATGATAATATACATGTTTCAGTGCTATTTTCTCAAATCATCCCACCCTCGCCTTTTCCCACTGAGTCCAAAATACTGTTATATACATCTGTGTCTCTTTTGCTGTCTCGCATTTAGGATTATCATTACCATCTTTCTCAATTTCATATATATGCATTAGTATACTGTATTGGTGTTTTTCTTTCTGGCTTACTTCTGGTCTGATGTTTCCAACATCCCTGCTATGTCCGGTTCTGATGAAGCTTTGTCTCTTCAATTTTTTTTTTTTTCTTTTGCCTTTTGCTGTGCCTTGTAACTTTTTCCTGAAATGTGGACATGATGCCCTGAATTAAAGGCACTGCTGTAAGTGGGTTTTAGTGATGAGGAGGTGAGGTGTGAGGGTAGGCATATCCCATGATTAGGTCTCAGCCCCTCAGTGAGACTCTCCCTCTGGACTGTGAACCTTACAAGTGTTTCTCATTTTTCTCTCCCCCACCCCTTCCCTTATATGGACAGAATAGCTCAAGCCAGTTGGAGCTCGGTATTCCCTTTCCCGGGTCAGTTGGCTCAGTTAATACTCTAGAGGATTAGACTCTAGCACTAGTTTTCCCCTGGGAAAGGCCTTCTTCAGAAGACATTGTTCTAATTATTTCAAATTGGCTCCTCCCCATCCCCTCCCTCCCAGCAGGAAGACTGAGGGGACTTTCCCTGGTATCTCCTGTAGGATTCCTGTAGGAGGTAAGGTTCACAGTATTATAAGTCCCTTCATTACCAGGTCCCCCTGGGGTTATTTACTCTCAGATTGTTCACACTGAGCCTCCAGCAGTTTTTCGGTTATGGCTCTGGTTTCCTCCCCAAGCGTAGGTTCCCATGGTGGTTTCATCCTGAGGAAGCCCCAACTTCCTCTGTTCACCTGTGGGCCTCCCCAGTCTCAGGGGTGGCAGTTTGCCTCCTCTGACAGATGCAAAAGCAGGTCTCCCTTTCCTTTTTTAAATCCACACTCACCTAAGTTATCTTATCCAATACCAAGGACTGTTTTTCATTTTTTTACATTTTTGGTTTTTTTATTTTTTCTTTTTGCTCCCAGGTTTATAGAAGACTGACTCCTTGGTTTTCATGTTTTGGCTAAGTTTCTCATCTGAGTAGCCTTCTTGACTACCCAATTAAAATCAGGGCTTGTCAGCCATCTTCAGCTACTCTCACTTCTTGTTCTTCATCAGTTCAGTTTAGTCACTCTGTCGTGTCCAACAGTTTGTGACCCCATGTCTATCTCCTACTAATTCAGTGTAAACACTGTGAGAAGATAAACCTTACATGTTTTGTAAGCCATTGCTTCTTAGTACTTTGAAGGGTATGTGATGTGTGATAGGTATTCAAAAGCACTTGTTTAAAAATAATTCATAATTTATTTAATCATGTTGATGCTAAACTTGGAAGTTAGGGTGTTTCTAAATTCTATTATAATTTAATAATAATCATTGCTCTGAGAAACATTTGTATATAAATAAAGTTGTGCACAAACAGTTTTCTGTAAATAACATTTTTGCCTTCATCATCTTATAGGTAAAAATCCTACTGGGTAAAAGAAGGTGAACAATTTAAGGCTTTTAATAAATATTGTCAAATTATTATTTGAAATGGCTATTCTAATTTATAGTTTACCAATAGTAGATTACAGTGCTTATCACACTTTTAATTAGTGTGGGCTGGGCTGGATAAAGCACAAGCTGGAATCAAGATTGCTGGGAGAAATAACAGTAACATCAGATATGCAGATGACCTTATGACAGAAAGTGAAGACCTAAAGAGCCTCTTGATGAAAGTGAAAGAAGAGAGAGAAAAAGTTGGCTTAAAGCTCAACATTCAGGAAACTAAGATCATGGCATCCAGTCCCATCATTTCATGGCAAATAGATGGGAACCAATGGAAACAGTGGCTGACTACTTTTGGGGGCTCCAAAATCACTTCAGATGGTGATTGCAGCCTTGAAATTAAAAGACGCTTACTCCTTGGAAGGAAAGTTATGACCAACCTAGACAGTATGTTAAAAAGCAGAGACATTACAATGCCAACAAATGTCCATCTACTAAAGCCTATGGTTTTTCCAGTAGTCATGTATGGATGTGAGAGTTGGACTATAAAGAAAGCTGAGCACTGAAGAACTGATGGTTTTGAACTGTGGTATTTGAAAAGACTCTTGAGAGTCCCTGGCACCTCAAGGAGAATCAACCAGTCCATTCTAAGGGGGATCAGTCCTGAGTGTTCATTGGAATGATTGATGTTGAAGCTGAAACTCCAATAATTTGGCCACCTGATGTGAAGAACTGACTCATTTGAAAATACCCTAAAAAAAGAAAAAAAAAGAAAAAGAAAATACCCTGATGCTGGGAAAGATTGAAGGTGAGAGGAGAAGGGGACGACAGAGGATGAGATGGTTGGATGGCATCATCAACTCAATGGACATGAGTTTGGGTAAACTCCGGGAGTTGGTGATGGAAAAGTAGGCCTGGCGTGCTGCGATTCATGGGGTCGCAAAGTGTCGGACACGCCTGAGCGACTGAACTGAATTGATTATCTTATTATTTGTATTATTTTGCTGTAATTTTCTTTTTACTTACTCTTTTTCTTGATTTTGACTTAATAAATAGGGATTTCATCTTTTTCAGTTCTGTTCAGTTCAGTCACTCAGTCGCGTCTAACACTTTGCGACCCCATGAATCGCAGCACGCCAGGCCTACCTGTCCATCACCATCGCCCGGAGTTCACTCAGTTTGCGGTCATCGAGTCAGTGATGCCATCCAGCCATCTCATCCTCGGTCGTCCCCTTCTTCTCCTGCCCACAATCCCTCCCAGCATCAAAGTCTTTTCCAGTGAGTCAACTCTTCACATGAGGTGACCAAAGTACTGGAGTTTCAGCTTTAGCATCATTCCTTCCAAAGAAATCCCAAGGTTGATCTCCTTCAGAATGGACTGGTTGGATCTCCTTGCAGTCCAAGGGACTCTCAAGAGTCTTCTCCAACACCACAGTTCAAAAGCNNAATTCTTCGGTGCTCAGCTTTCTTCACAGTCCAACTCTCACATCCATACATGACTACTGGAAAAACAATAGCCTTGACTAGATGGACCTTAGTTGGCAAAGTAATGTCTCTGCTTTTTAATATGCTATCTAGGTTGGTCATAATTTTCCTCCCAAGGAGGAAGCGTCTTTTAATTTCATGGCTGTAGTCACCATCTGCAGGGATTTTGGAGCCCCCCAAAATAAAGTCTGACACTGTTTCCATTGTTTCTCCGTCTATTTCCCATGGATTGATGGGACCGTATGCCATGATCTTTGTTTTCTGGATGTTGAGCTTTAAGCCAACTTTTTCACTCTCCTCTTTTACTTTCATCAAGAGTCTTTTTAGTTCCTCTTCACTTTCTGCCATAAGGGTGGTGTCATCTGCATATCTGAGGTTATTGATATTCATCTTTTTAGGTATATTCTTTTCTGAGGACACCTTTGTTAACTCAGCAATTTCTGGATGCTTATCTAAATATTGAACTAGTTTTCTAAAAGGCTGAAATCAAAATAACTGAAGATCCCATTTTTATTATGATATCTTAATGTTGCGGTTTAGTCACTCAGTGGTCCTCTTTTGTGACCCCATGGACTGTAGCCTGCCAGCCCTTTCAGCCCATGGGATTTCCCAGGCAAGAATACTGGAGTGAGTTGCTATTTCCTTCTCCAGGGGATTTTCCCAACCCAGGGATTAAATCTGAGTCTCCTGCTTGGCAAGCAGATTTTTTACCACTGAGCCCCCAGGGAAGTCATTGGCTCATGTTGAGCAGTTTGCTTCAGTTTTTACATCAGGGCTCTATATGATAGTATAATGATGCAGATATGAATGAGGGCCAGTGGGAAGTAACACAGGTAACTCATTACTAATAACAAAGTTCTGAAATGTGAGTGTGACTTTTTTCCATGAATTAGATCACATTCAAGATTTGAATACTAACATGATCCTTATTTACTTTCTTTCTTAAGTGGGAGAGAAATTTGTGGTGTTAAACTCTGTCCATTGGTTACAGCAGTGGTGTCCACAGAAATATATAGTGAGCCACATCTGTAAATTTAAATTTGCAATAACCATATGAAAAAGTTAAAAGGGACAAGTGAAAGTAATATTAGTAAGACCTTTTTGAAACTATCTGTCAAAAATATATCAGCATGTAATAAACAGAAAAAAAATCATTGAGACATAAACGAGTTTTATGCTATCTTTGAAATCTGTGGTGTATTGTACAGTTAAAGCACACCTCAAATTGGACCAGATGCATTTAAAGTCCTCAAAATCATTATGTGAATAGTGTTACTGTATTTGACAACCCAGGGTTTATAATATTAATAAGGATTTTCATGGGTTCAAGGGAGTGAATATAATTTTCATAATTGGAAGGATGTTCCTCATAGGTGTCATAGTTTGAGTTCCCCCAGTAGCAGACCGTGAGGCAAACATTTGCATGAAAGTGGTTTATTTTAGAAGTGATCCTAGGAAAGCACATGTATGGAGTGGATAAGTGAGACAAAAAAGGGAAGGAAACCAATAAAGTGTGTGTTATCAAGAAAGTTACTGTTTTGCAACTGGGTTCCTTCCCTCAGAGTCATCCTGGGAGACAGAATTATTCCAGCTGACAGGCAAGGGCACTGGGGCATTTATTTACCCACTCCCCGTCCATCACTGATTAAGGGCTGAATCCAAGGTTTTTTATTTGCTTTGCATATGGCTCCAGGGTGGTTCCATAGCTAGAAAGAGGTCCTAAGTCTAGAGTTGCAGATAAGCAGTGAGCTCCTTTGTCCTGGAGAAGAGTCAGAGGACACGAGCTAGAAAGTAACAGCTTCTGCTCCAGCAGGTCACACCATCCAAGGAGGGATCCTGTTAGCCTCAGGAGCCCTAGGGACTTGATGTCACTGAGACTCTACTTTATACCAATCATCTTGTTCACTTATGTATCCCTAGTTCCTGGAATAGTAGGTGTTCAGTAAATAGCTGGTGACTGTATGACTTTCCCTGAGTACCTGCTTTACTCTTTCAGGCTCTCCATATAAATAAATGGGGCACATGGTTACCAATCATGTGTCATGTCCTTAAAACTCCCTCATCAGAAAGGAAAGAGAGGTTTTCTCTTTCTAGCTCCAGCAAAAAAAGGAAACAGAAATTACCCACTGGTCAACATTTTCAAGGAAGAAATTCAGCTGGTCTGGTTAGCCATGAGGTTATCTGTGGGCCAAGCCCTTTGCATATTGACATGGCATATTATGATTGGCTGGATTTCAGTTGGGTGCCCAGCCCTGGGTTTACAGAGGTAGATATATTACTAGAAGGAGGAGTGATACAGAGATTGTCACCATATTCAGAACTATGGATACCCACAGGATTATGTTTAAATTGTGAATCCCATTTGTCCTGTATGTCTTGATAGAAAAATGCTTGAGGACCAGCCCTGTCCCACCCGAGCCATTTTAGTTCTGCTGTTAAACCTGCTGCAGATTTAACACAGCTTTGACCATATGTCAGAGATCCTATAGACCAGTGTTCAACTTTTTTGGCCCTAGGGACCAGTTTCATGAAAGACAGTTTTTCCATGGACCGGGGAGGGTGGGATGGTTTTGAGATGAGTCAAGCTCGTTTCATTTATTGTATACTTCCTTTTTTTTATTATTATGTTGTGATTATATAATGAAATAATTATACAGCTCAGCATACTGCAGAATCAGTGGGAGCCCTGAGCTTGTTTTTCTGCAACTAGATAGTCTCATTTTGGGGTGATGGGAGAGACTGACACCTGAAGTGTGCTGTTTGTGTCCAATCTACTCTGCAATCACATTTTGGTTGCTGTCACTGCAGAAAACCCTGCTTCCCAAAGATAGCTTGTTGAATATGGAAGCAGACTTTTCAGTGCTTTGTGGCAATCTCAGGATATTCTGCCTTTCATCTAGAACATACAGAGATTTGGAATTGTCTCAAACATATTTTTCAGATCGTCATCATTTACAGTCTCAAGAAGGTGATCCTCTCTTACAACGGATAAAGTCAATTCACCTGGCTTATTCGCAAATGGATCACAGACCCATTCCTTCCCAGTTCAAGAGTGTTTTGTGGTTGGGAAGTAATGCTCAAACGCTTTCAAAAGCTGAAATAGGTGGTCACACACCAGCCAGGATGAAGAAGGCCCTGGCTCAGTCTCTTTCAAAATCTCTGTTAATATTTGAAATATGTCAAAACCCCAGTGTTCACTTGTTACCTCCATAATTCCTGTTTGGCATTGAATGTAGCCACTTTATCTGCTGACTTAAACACAGCTGTCCTTCTCCCCCAAAGTGATAGATAGATTGAATTCATTGAGCAGGTTGTGTATGTCACACAGGTAAGCAAGGTTTGCAGTCTCTTATGTGTCACTGAAAGGTGCTGCCAAAAATCCCCAGAGCATCTCTTGTACCTCAGAAACTCTGGCCAGTGATCTACCTTTAGAAAGTCTTCTCATTTTTTTGTGCATAAGAAATGTGTGTGCTCTGCATCCATCTCCTCACAGAACTGCCTGACAGATGTGAGCTAAGGGCATGCACTGTAATGTGGTTGATCATTTAGTTACATCCTGCAAACATTAAGTTCAGGTGACACTTTTCAGCTAGCCAGCATTTCTCTATTGGTAACAGTGTATATCAACTCACATTTAAAAGCGATATCTTTGACCCAAGTAGTGAAACAAGAAAGCCATCCAGTCATGGCAACCACTGTGTGTACAGACCAACACAAAATGACCAATTCAGTTTTCTTGATATGTAACTTCAAAGACTTAAATAGTTCTGCAACTGTGGTATTGGTTGGCAACAAAAGTGCACACAACATATCCTCTTGCACATCCTCCTGAAAATATAGCTCATAGAAACAAGTGTTGTTGCCTTTTTGTCAACATCAGTAGACTTGTTAAGTTGGATTTCATACCACGGTGACTTATTAATTTTTCCTACAATTGCATCTCAATATCCTCTGCTGTTTCACCAATTCATTTAGCTATGGTACTAGCCAAAAGAGGGAAAGGTGCCACCTTTTGAACTGCAGCCTCTCCTAAAAGTTCATGAAAGCTGTCCTCAGCACCAGGCAGGACTGACTCTTCAGTAAGAGTGAAGGACTTTTTTAACTTTAGCAATGATGTTCACCGCTAAGAATGATGCTCTCAGTGCAGACACATTTGATGAAGTCGTGGCCAACACTAATCGCTTCTGTTCTTCGTGTTCACATATTTCCTTTTGAAAAACTCCAAAGGCTTGTCTTTCAATGCAGGGTGCTGTTTTCCATGTGACAACAGTTGTGACGATTTCGCGGCTTCATTGCATAACTGGTTGCAAATATATGTGTTGCAATTAACATGTAATTGAAGTAGAACTCTTGATATTTTATCTTAATGGACGTTTTCTTTTGTTGGCAGTCTTAGACTGTTTTACTGTCTCATCATTGGGTCTCTCCCGCTTATCAAAGAAGCTCTGACTCTGTTTGTTTTTTACTCATTTTGGCTAAAGTTAGCTTGTGGGTTTACCGAAACTGTGACAGAGACAAGTATGCAGTGCAGGAAAGAGGCATTGATGGAAGTAATGGGTAGGCTTTGTGCACACTAAAATTAGTGTCGGATTCTGCCTTAAAGCTTGTCACGAGATGCAGCTGTGCAATTGAAGTACACCAACTCATGTGCTACTGTATGGCCTGCCAACAGATGCAGCTTGTCACTTGCCACTCATTGAAAGGGTCTTGATATGAGTCTGCAAGCAATTGGTTTATTACGGACCCTCTGCTGTCAACCTCTCTGCTAGTGATAATCGTACTTGCAGGAGCTCCCCAGTGCTAGCATCATCACTTCATCTCCACCTCAGATCATAAGGTATTAGATTCTCATAAGGAGTGCTCAACCTAGATCCCTCACATGAACAGTTCACAGTAGGGTTCATGCTTCTGCGAGAATCTAATGCTGTTGCTAATCTGACAGGAGGTGGAGATCAGATGGCAATGTGAGTGATGAGAAGTGGTTCTAAATACCCATCAAGCTTCTCTTCCTCGCCCATTGCTCACTTCTTGCTCTGTGGCCTGGTTCCTAACAGGCCATAGATCAGGGGTTGGGGACTCCTACTCTAGACCATATAATAATTTATAATTTGCACAGATACAGGTTTCCCCCATGATCACTGAGATTTTTTGGAAACGAATCATCAAGTCCAACAAGACTGAATTTCTCCTTAGATGTTGTTTTGTCAACGGCTGGGTTCATTAACTCAGCATAATATATTCAATGTTCATCCATGTTGTGGCATACATTCATGTATCTATCTTTACAAGTAATATCCTATTGCATGTAATACCAGATTTTATTTATCCATTCATTAGGTGGTGTACACTTGCTTCCTCCCACCCCTAACACCCCTAATTATTACCTTTTTTAGAATAATGGTGTTAAACCATTAGTAACTAAGTTTTCATGTGCACATATGCTTTCATTTATCCTGGATAGATAACTATGAGGAGAATTTCTGGGTTATATGATAACTTTGTGGTTGTACCATTTTACATTCCCACCAGCAATATATGAGAAATCCAGTTTCTCTACATCCTCTCCATCGCTTGTTATTGTTCTTTTAGTTGTAGTATTGAAAAATTTCAGATCAGTAAACAAATGCAGATCAGAGGTCTTATGACAGCTGCCCATGTTTGTAAGCTCTGTGTCTGGCCTAGTGGTCCTGAGCCTGAAAGGAATTCACTGAACATCTGTTCAAAATAAAAAGTTTTTTGTTATTGTTTTTTTTTAATTGAAAGGTAATTGCTTTACAAAATTTTGTAGTTTTCTGTCATACATCAGCAAGAATCAGCCATAGGTATACCCATGTCCCCTCCCTCTGGATCTTCCTCCCATCTTCCTCCCCACCTCACCCTTCAGCGTTTTGCAAAGTCCATGTTTGAGGTCTCTGAGTCATACAGCAAATTCTCATTGGCTATCTATTTTACATATGGTATTGTGAATTTCTTTGTGACTTTCTCCATACACCTCCCCTTCTCCCTCCTCTCCTCCCGTTCTGTCCATAGGTCTCTTCTCTATATGTGTTTCTCCATTGCTGCACTGAAAATAAATTCATCACTGCCATCTCTTCAGATTCCATATATATGTGTCAGTAACAGGAGAGTGAAAAAGTTGGCTTAAAGCTCAACATTCAGAAAACAAAGCTCATGGCATCCGGTCCCATCACTTCATGGGAAATAGATGGGGAAACAGTGGAAACAGTGTCAGACTTTATTTTTTTGGCTCCAAAATCACTGCAGATGGTGACTGCAGCCATGAAATTAAAAGACGCTTACTCCTTGGAAGCAAAGCTATGAGCAACCTAGATAGTATATTCAAAAGCAGAGACATTACTTTGCCGACTAAGGTCTGTCTAGTCAAGGCTATGGTTTTTCCTGTGGTCATGTATGGATGTGAGAGTTGGACTGTGAAGAAGGCTGAGCACTGAAGAACTGATGCTTTGGAACTGTGGTGTTGGAGAAGACTCTTGAGAG
>SJYO01039844.1:0-10000 GCA_006410555.1 Capra ibex | reverse complement strand
TACCCGTCTCCACTCGAGAGGAAGCACGAGAGTTCAGCCCACATCCAGAGGACCCCGTTTCCACTTCCTAGCCCCAGAGGACCGATCCTTTCCCTGCGTGGTCGAGAAAGAATTCCCGGCGTTCCCGTCGTATCTCAAGAGGAGGCGCTCTCCACAGGAAAGGCCAGATAAACTCCAGGGTCGTGTCACCATTCCCAGAGTCCCCCAGATGTCTCAGTCCATTCCAGGGAAACCTGTTTTCCCTGCACTGCCTCGACTTTCAAGCCGAGGATCGACTCACACCACAGTGGCACGGGGGGCAGCCCTGTGGGAAAGCCTCGTGGGAAAGCCTCGAGGGAAAGACACAGGTCCTTGATCTACGCGAAGGGAAGCGTGACACTGCTGCTTCAGCTCGGGAGGAAATAGCACGTGCATGCCCCCACTCGAGACGAGGACTGACTCCCCTGGGGAGACTCCAGAAGTTCCCCAAGATCCATGTCAGCACTGGATAGGAATCCTGAGGTTCCGACAATAACTCCACACAAGGTCTTAGGCCCAAGCATCGAAGGGAGAGGAATCCCGAGAGGCCCCGAGCAACTCGCATGGGGACTGGCCTTTCCTGAGGCCACCAGAGTGGGTCCCTGAGGTCCCAGTCGTAAGTGGAGAGCACCTGCTGCAACTCGAGAAAATCCAGGAGGTTCTCCCCTCCAGGCGAGATGAGGCCCATTTCTGCTGAGGCGTGTCGAGTCTAATCACATCTAACATCTGGAACTTCCAAAGGGTCCTTCACACCCTTGCTGCAACTCAAGAAGTTCCCCGACATACGAGTCTCCACTCGAGAGGAAGCACGAGAGTTCCGCCCACATCCAGAGGAGCCCCGTTTCCACCTCCTAGCCCGAGAGGAGGGATCCTTTCCCTGCGTGGTCGGGAAAGAATTCCCGGCGTTCCCGTCCTATCTCAAGAGGAGGCGCTCTCCACAGGAAAGGGCAGAGAAACTTCAGGGTCGTGCCACCATTCCCATAGTGCCCCAGATGTGTCAGTCGATTCCAGGGAACCTGTTTTCCCTGCTCTGCCTCGACTTTCAAGCCGAGGATCGACTCACACCACAGTGTCACCGGGGGCAGCCCTGTGGGAAAGACTCGTGGGAAAGCCTCGAGGGAAAGACACAGGTCCTTGATCTACGTGAAGGGAAGCGTGACACTGCTGCTTCAGCTCGGGAGGAAATAGCACGTGCATGCCCCCACTCGAGACGAGGACTGACTCCCCTGGGGAGACTCCAGAAGTTCCCCAAGATCCATGTCAGCACTGGATAGGAATCCTCAGGTTCCGACACTGACTCCACACAAGGTCTTAGGCCCAAGCATCGAAGGGAGAGGAATCCCGAGAGGCCCCCGAGCAACTCGCATGGGTACTGGCCTTTCCTGAGGCCACCAGAGTGGGTCCTTGAGGTCCCAGTCGTAAGTGGAGAGCACCTGCCGCAACTCGAGAAAATCCAGGAGGTTTTCCCCTCCAGGGGAGATGAGGCCCATTTATGCTGAGGCGTTTCTAGGCTAATCACACCTAACCTCTCGAACTTCCAAAGGGTCCTTCACACCCTTGCTGCAACTCAAGAAGTTCCCCGACATACCGGTCTCCACTCGAGAGGAAGCATGAGAGTCCCGCCCAAATCCAGAGAAGCCCCGTTTCCGCCTCATACCTCGAGAGGAGGGATCCTTTCCCTGCGTGGTCGGGAAAGAATTCCCGGCGTTCCCGTCGCATCTCAAGAGGAGGCGCTCTCCACAGGAAAGGCGAGAGGAACTCCAGGGTCGTGCCACCATTCCCAGAGTCCCCCAGATGTCTCAGTCCATTCCAGGGAAAACTGTTTTCCCTTCACTGCCTCGATATTCAAGCCGAGGATCGACTCACACCACGGTGGCACGTGGGACAGCCCTGTGGGAAAGCCTCATGGGAAAGCCTCGTGGGAAAGCCTTGAGGGAAAGCCACAGATCCCTTGATCCACGCGAAGGGAAGCATGACACTGCTGCTACAGCTCGAGAGGAAAGTGCAAGTGCATGCCCCCACTCGAGACGAGGACTGACTCCCCTGGGGAGACTCCAGAAGTACCCCAAGATCCATGTCAGCACTGGATAGGAATCCTCAGGTTCCGACACTGACTCCACACAAGGTCTTAGGCCCAGGCATCGACGGGAGAGGAATCCCGAGAGGCCCCCGAGCAACTCGCATGGGTACTGGCCTTTCCTGAGGCCACCAGAGTGGGTCCCTGAGGTCCCAGTCGTAAGTGGAGAGCACCTGCCGCAACTCGAGAAAATCCAGGAGGTTTTCCCCTCCAGGCGAGATGAGGCCCATTTCTGCTGAGGCGTCTCTAGGCTAATCACACCTAACCTCTCGAACTTCCAAAGGGTCCTTCACACCCTTGCTGCAACTCAAGAAGTTCCCCGACATACCGGTCTCCACTCGAGAGGAAGCACGAGAGTCCCGCCCAAATCCAGAGGAGCCCCGTTTCCGCCTCATACCTCGAGAGGAGGGATCCTTTCCCTGCGTGGTCGGGAAAGAATTCCCGGCGTTCCCGTCGCATCTCAAGAGGATGCGCTCTCCACAGGAAAGGCGAGAGGAACTCCAGGGTCGTGCCACCATTCCCAGAGTCCCCCAGATGTCTCAGTCCATTCCAGGGAAAACTGTTTTCCCTGCACTGCCTCGACATTCAAGCCGAGGATCGACTCACACCACGGTGGCACGTGGGACAGCCCTGTGGGAAAGCCTCGTGGGAAAGCCTCGTGGGAAAGCCTTGAGGGAAAGCCACAGATCCCTTGATCCACGCGAAGGGAAGCATGACACTGCTCCTACAGCTCGAGAGGAAATTGCAAGTGCATGCCCCCACTCGAGACGTGGACTGACTCCCCTGGGGAGACTCCAGAAGTACCCCAAGATCCATGTCAGCACTGGATAGGAATCCTCAGGTTCCGACACTGACTCCACACAAGGTCTTAGGCCCAGGCATCGACGGGAGAGGAATCCCGAGAGGCCCACAAGCAACACGCATGGGGACTGGCCTTTCCTGAGGCCACCAGAGCGGGTCCCTGAGGTCCCCATCGTAAGTCGAGAGCACCTGCCGCAACTCGAGAAAATCCAGGAGGTTCTGCCCTCCAGGCGAGATGAAGCCCATGTTCGTTGAGGCAACTAGGGGTTAATCACACTTTAACTCTGGAAATTACAAAGGGTCCTTCACACCCTTGCTGCAACTCAGGAAGTTCCCAGACATACCCGTCTCCACTCAAGAGGAATCCGAGAGTCCCGCCCATATCCAGAGTGGCCCCGTTTCCGCCTGCTAGCTCGAGAGGAGGAATCCTTTCCCTGCGTGGTCCGGAAAGAATTCCCGGCGTTCCCGTCGCATCTCAAGAGGAGGCGCTCTCCACAGGAAAGGCGAGAGGAACTCCAGGGTCGTGCCAACATTCCTTGAGTCCCCCAGATGTTTCAGTCCATTCCAGGGAAAACTGTTTTCCCTTCACTGCCTAGACTTTAAAGCCGAGGATCGACTCACACCACCGTGGCACGTGGGACAGCCCTGTGGGAAAGACTCGTGGGAATGCCTCGTGGGAAAGCCTCGAGGGAAAGGCACAGATTCCTTGATCCACGCGAAGGGAAGTGCGACACTGCTGCTACAGCTTGGAAGGAAAGCGCACGTGCATGCCCCCACTCGAGACGAGGACTGACTCCCCTGGGGAGACTCCAGAGGTACCCCAAGATCCATGTCAGCACTGGAGAGGAATCCTCAGGTTCCGGCACTGACTCCACAAAAGGTTTTAGGCCCCAGCATCGACGGGAGAGGAAACCCGAGAGGCCCCCGAGAGGCCCCTGAACAACTCGCAAGGGGACTGGCCTTTCCTGAGACCACTAGAGCGGGTCCCTGAAGTCCCCGTCGTAAGTCGAGAGCACCTGCCGCAACTCGGGAAAATCCAGGAGGTTCTCCCCTACAGGCGAGATAAGACCCATTTCTGCTGAGGCGTCCGGAGGCTAATCACACCTAAACTATGGAACTTCCAAAGGGTCCTTCACACCCTTGCTGCAACTCAAGAAGTTCCCCAACATACCTGTCTCCACTCGAGAGGAAGCACGAGAGTCCCGCCCACATCCAGAAGAGCCCTTTTTCCGCCTCCTAGCTCGAGAGGAGGGATCCTTTCCCTGCGTGTCGGGATAGAATTCCCGGTGTTCCCGTCGCATCTCAAGAGTAGGTGCTCTCCACATGAAAGGCAAGAGGAACACCAGGGTCGTGCCACCATTCCCAGAGTCCCCTGGATGTCTCAGTCCATTCCAGGGAAACCTGTTTTGCCTGCACTGCCTCGACTTTTAATCCGAGGATCGACTCACACCTGGGTGTCACGTGGGACAGCCCTGTGGGAAAGCTTCGTGGGAAAGCCTCTTGGGAAAGCCTCGAGGGAAAGCCACAGATCCGTTGATCCACGCGAAGGAATCGTGACACTGCTGCTACAGCTTGGGAGGAAAGCGCACGTGCATGCCCCCACTCGAGTAGAGGACTGACTGCCCTGGGGAGACACCAGAAGTACCCCAAGATCCATGTCAGCACTGGAGAGGAATCCTCAGGTTCCGGCATCGACTCCACACAAGATCTTAGGCCCCTGCATCGACGGGAGAGGAATCCCGAGAGGCCCCCGAGCAACTCGCATGGGGACTGGCCTTTCCTGAGGCCACCAGAGCGGTCGTAAGTTGAGAGCACCTGCCGCAACTCGAGAAAAGTCAGGAGGTTCTCCCCTCCAGGCGAGATGAGGCCCATTTCCGCTGAGGTATCTTGAGGCTAATCACATCTAACATCTAGAACTTCCAAAGGGTCCTTCACACCCTTGCTGCAACTAATAAGTTCCCCGACATACCCGTCCCCACTCGAGAGGAAGCACGAGAGTTCCGCCCACATCCAGAGGAGCCCCGTTTCCACCTCCTAGCCCGAGAGGACCGATCCTTTCCCTGCGTGGTCGGGAAAGAATTCCCGGCGTTCCCGTCGTATCTCAAGAGGAGGCGCTCTCCACAGGAAAGGCCAGAGAAACTCCAGGGTCGTGTCACCATTCCCAGAGTCCACCAGATGTCTCAGTCCATTCCAGGGAAACCTGTTTTCCCTGCACTGCCTCGACTTTGAAGCCGAGGATCGACTCACACCACTGTGGCACGTGGGACAGCCCTGTGGGAAAGCCTCGTTGGAAAGCCTCGAGGGAAAGACACAGATCCCTTTATCCACGCGAAGGGAAGCGTGACACTGCTGCTACAGCTCGGGAGGAAATAGCACGTGCATGCCCCCACTCGAGACCAGGACTGACTCCCCTGTGGAGACTCCAGAAGTACCCCAAGATCCATGTCAGCACTGGATAGGAATCCTGAGGTTCCGACAATAACTCCACACAAGGTCTTAGGCCCAAGCATCGAAGTGAGAGGAATCCCGAGAGGCCCCCGAGCAACTCGCATGGGGACTGGCCTTTCCTGAGGCCACCAGAGTGGGTCCCTGAGGTCCCAGTCGTAAGTGGAGAGCACCTGCTGCAACTCGAGAAAATCCAGGAGGTTCTCCCCTCCAGGCGAGATGAGGCCCATTTCTGCTGAGGCGTGTCGAGGCTAATCACATCTAACATCTGGAACTTCCAAAGGGTCCTTCACACCCTTGCTGCAACTCAAGAAGTTCCCCGACATACGAGTCTCCACTCGAGAGGAAGCACGAGAGTTCCGTCCACATCCAGAGGAGCCCAGTTTCCACCTCCTAGCCCGTGAGGAGGGATCCTTTCCCTGCGTGGTCGGGAAAGAATTCCCGGCGTTCCCGTCCTATTCAAGAGGAGGCGCTCTCCACAGGAAAGGCCAGAGAAACTTCAGGGTCGTGCCACCATTCCCATAGTGCCCCAGATGTGTCAGTCGATTCCAGGGAAACCTGTTTTCCCTGCACTGCCTCGACTTTCAAGCCGAGGATCGACTCACACCACAGTGGCACGGGGGGCAGCCCTGTGGGAAAGACTCGTGGGAAAGCCTCGAGGGAAAGACACAGGTCCTTGATCTACGCGAAGGGAAGCGTGACACTGCTGCTTCAGCTCGGGAGGAAATAGCACGTGCATGCCCCCACTCGAGACGAGGACTGACTCCACTGGGGAGACTCCAGAAGTTCCCCAAGATCCATGTCAGCACTGGATAGGAATCCTCAGGTTCCGACACTGACTCCACACAAGGTCTTAGGCCGAAGCATCGAAGGGAGAGGAATCCCTAGAGGCCCCCGAGCAACTCGCATGGGGACTNGTGGGAAAGCCTCGAGGGAAAGACACAGGTCCTTGATCTACGCGAAGGGAAGCGTGACACTGCTGCTTCAGCTCGGGAGGAAATAGCACGTGCATGCCCCCACTCGAGACGAGGACTGACTCCCCTGGGGAGACTCCAGAAGTTCCCCAAGATCCATGTCAGCACTGGATAGGAATCCTCAGGTTCCGACACTGACTCCACACAAGGTCTTAGGCCGAAGCATCGAAGGGAGAGGAATCCCGAGAGGCCCCCGAGCAACTCGCATGGGGACTGGCCTTTCCTGAGGCCACCAGAGTGGGTCCCTGAGGTCCCAGTCGTAAGTGGAGAGCACCTGCCGCAACTCGAGAAAATCCAGGAGGTTTTCCCCTCCAGGCGTGATGAGGCCCATTTCTGCTGCGGCGTCTCTAGGCTAATCACACCTAACCTCTCGAACTTCCAAAGGGTCCTTCACACCCTTGCTGCAACTCAAGAAGTTCCCCAACATACCGGTCTCCACTCGAGAGGAAGCATGAGAGTCCCGCCCAAATCCAGAGGAGCCCTGTTTCCGCCTCATACCTCGAGAGGAGGGATCCTTTCCCTGCGTGGTCGGGAAAGAATTCCCGGCGTTCCCGTCGCATCTCAAGAGGATGCCCTCTCCACAGGAAAGGCGNGTGCCACCATTCCCAGAGTCCCCCAGATGTCTCAGTCCATTCCAGGGAAAACTGTTTTCCCTGCACTGCCTCGACATTCAAGCCGAGGATCGACTCACACCACGGTGGCACGTGGGACAGCCCTGTGGGAAAGCCTCGGGGGAAAGCCTCGTGGGAAAGCCTTGAGGGAAAGCCACAGATCCCTTGATCTACGCGAAGGGAAGCATGACACTGCTGCTACAGCTCGAGAGGAAAGTGCAAGTGCATGCCCCCACTCGAGACGTGGACTGACTCCCCTGGGGAGACTCCAGAAGTACCCCAAGATCCATGTCAGCACTGGAGAGGAATCCTCAGGTTCCGACACTGACTCCACACAAGGTCTTAGGCCCAGGCATCGACGGGAGAGGAATCCCGAGAGGCCCACAAGCAACACGCATGGGGACTGGCCTTTCCTGAGGCCAACAGAGCAGGTCCCTGAGGTCCCCATCGTAAGTCGAGAGCACCTGCCGCAACTCGAGAACATCCAGGAGGTCCTGCCCTCCAGGCGAGATGAAGCCGATGTTCGTTGAGGCAACTAGGGGGTAATCACACTTTAACTCTGGAACTTCCAAAGGGTCCTTCACACCCTTGCTGCAACTCAGGAAGTTCCCAGACATACCCGTCTCCACTCAAGAGGAATCCGAGAGTCCCGCCCATATCCAGAGTGGCCCCGTTTCCGCCTGCTAGCTCGAGAGGAGGAATCTTTTCCCTGCGTGGTCGGGAAAGAATTCCCGGCTTTCCCGTCGCATCTCAAGAGGAGGCGCTCACCACAGGAAAGGCGAGAGGAACTCCAGGGTAGTGCCACCATTCCCTGAGTCCCCCAGATGTTTCAGTCCATTCCAGGGAAAACTGTTTTCCCTTCACTGCCTAGACTTTAAAGCCGAGGATCGACTCACACCACCGTGGCACGTGGGACAGCCCTGTGGAAAAGCCTCATGGGAAAGCCCCTGATCCCTTGATCCACGTGAAGGGAAGCGCGACACCGCTGCTACAGCTCGGGAGGAAAGCGCACGTGCATGCCCCCACTCGAGACGAGGACTGACTCCCCTGGGGAGACTCCAGAAGTACCCCAAGATCCATGTCAGCATTGGAGAGGAATCCTCAGGTTCCGGCACTGACTCCACACAAGGTGTTAGGCCCCAGCATCGATGGGATAGGAATCCCGAGAGGCCCCCGAGCAACTCGCATGTGGACTGGCCTTTCCTGAGGCCACCAGAGCGGGTCCCTGAGGTCCCCGTCGTAAGTCGAGATCACCTGCCGCAACTCGAGAAAATCCAGGAGGTTCTCCCCTCCAGGCGAGATGAGGCCCATTTCCGCTGAGGCATCTCGAGGCTAGTCACACCTAAACTCTGGAACTTCCAACGGGTCCTTCACACCCTTGCTGCAACTCAAGAAGTTCCTCGACATACCCGTCTCCACTCGAGACGAAGCACGAGAGTCCCGCCCACATCCAGAGGAGCCCCGTTTCCGCCTCCTAGCTTTAGAGGAGGGAACCTTTCCCTGCGTGGTCGGGAAAGAATTTCCGGCGTTCCCGTCGCATCTCAAGAGGAGGCGCTTTCCACAGGAAAGGCGAGAGGAACTCCAGGGTCATGCCACCATTCCCAGATTCCCCCAAATGTCTCTGTCGTTTCCAGGAAAACCTGTTTTCCCTGCACTGCGTCGACTTTCAAGCCGAGGATCGACTCACACCACGGTGACACGTGGGACAGCCCTGTGGGAAAGCCTCGTGGGAAAGCCTCGTGGGAAAGCCTCGAGGGAAAGCAACAGATCCCTTCATCCACGCGAAGGGAAGCGTGACACTGCTGCTACAGCTCGGAGGGAAAGCGCACGTGCATGCCCCCACTCGAGACGAGGACTGACTCTACTGGGGAGACTCCAGAAGTCCCCCCAGATCCACGTCAGCACTGGAGAGGAATCCTCAGGTTCCGGCACCGGCTCCACACAAGATCTTAGGCCCCGGCATCAACCGGAGAGGAATCCCGAGAGGCCCCCGAACAACTCGCATGGGGACTGGCCTTTCCAGAGGCCATCAGAGCGGGTCCCTGAGGTCCCCGTCGTAAGTCGAGAGCACCTGCCGCAACTCGAGAACATCCAGGAGGTTCTCCCCTCCAGGCGAGATGAGTGCCATTTCCGCTGAGGCATCTCGCGGCTAATCACACCTAACCTCTGGAGCTTCCAAAGGGTACTTCACACCCTTGCTGAAACTCAAGAAGATCCCCGACAAACCCGTCTACACTCGAGAGGAAGCACGAGAGTCCCGCCCACATCCAGAGGAGCCCCGATTCCGCCTTCTAGCTCGAGAGGAGGAATCTTTCCCTGGGTGGTCGGGAAAGAATTCTCGGCGTTTACTTCGCATCTCAAGAGGAGGCGCTCTCCACAGGAAAGCCGAGAGGAACTCCAGGGTCGTGCCACATTCCCAGAGTCCCCCAGATGTCTCAGTCCATTCCAGGGAAACCTGCTTTCCCTGCACTGCCTCGACTTTCAAGCGAAGTTCGACTCACACCACATTGGCACGTGGGACAGCCCTGTGGGAAAGCCTCCTGGGAAAGCCTCGAGGGAAAGCCACAGATCCCTTGATCCACGCGAAGGGAAGCGTGACACTGCTGCTACAGCTCGGGAGGAGAGCGCACGTGCATGCCCCCACACGAGACGAGGACTGACTCCCCTGGGGAGACTCCAGAAGTACAACAAGATCTATGTCTGCACTGGAGAGTCATCCTCAGGTTCCGGCACCGACGCCACACAAGACTTTAGGCCCCGGCATCGATGGGAGAGGAATCCCGAGAGGCCCCCGAGCAACTCGCAAGGGGACTGGCCTTTCCTGAGGCCACCAGAGCGGGTCCCTGAGGTCCCCGTTGTAAGTCGAGAGCACCTGCCGCAACTCGAGAAAATCCAGGAGGTTCTCCCATCCAGGCGAGATGAGGCCCATTTCCGCTGAGGCGTCTCGAGGCTAATCACACTTAACCCTGGAAATCCAAAGAGTCCTTCACACCCTTGCTGCAACTCAAGAAGTTCCCCGACATACTCGTCTCCACTCGAGAGGAAGCACGAGAGTTCTGCCCACATCCAGAGGA
>SJYO01039829.1:82846-100000 GCA_006410555.1 Capra ibex | reverse complement strand
TATTTTTTTGAAAAAAAAAAAAAAAAAAAAAACACACTACACATCGAATGTCCTAGAGTCAAGGAGTTAGTCCCTAACTTGGACTCCGGACCGACACTCTTGTGGCTTAGGATTGGAGACCTGGAGGTCCTTAATGGACATTAATCAGTAAATTTCATATGTTAAGTCACCGTAACTCTTGTAACTGTATTAACATGTTGATGGTGATGACAAATCAAGTTCTGATAAAGTAATTAGGGTTTCATTTGGAGTATGGGTAAATAGTGAGGTAGGGACGAAGGAGGGTCCGGGACCGATGGAGATCCGTCGACGGACAGAGACAATGGATAAGACCTATAAAATATATTTATGTATGTTACATACTGGGAAACACAGACGGAAAAATTTGATCCTCACTGTAAGAACTCCGAGTAGGTTAAACGTCGTGTAGAGTCATGAAGTAAGGAAAGATACCGACTCTTTACAAGATATCATACTTACGTTATGTAAAAGAAATAAGTAAGTGGTACCTATTTAGAACTATCTGTGAACCCAACAAAGGTAGAAAACTGACAACACTCGTTTCGTAAGTGCACGTTTTTCTGTTGTTTTCTTTAGACAGTCAATGATGATTGAACAAGTTAGTGAATAAACAAGTAAAGGAGTAAAGTAGAGAGACACGTAACTTTTAGAGAGACACCTTGTACCGAAAGACGGATCGTGACTCGTCCTTCATTTACAGTCGTGGTCCAGGACCAGACGTTCCTTCAACAGTGACTTAAAATTTGACACTCCATGTCCAATACTCACTTCTTTTGTCGAATACTCTACAGGGAGCAGGGTAGGCTCGTGGACGTTGGGTACCTGTGTGTGCATGAGTATCCTTTGTCCTGAAGTTCCGACTTCTCCTAAGTCTCTGGACCTCTCCTCTCTACTGTAAAGTCTAGACCTTTGGTGAGGGGGTCCCATTCTTCCCGGTCCGAACGGACCCTTTCTGACACGACCACCACCCTCTGACCCCATAAACTACTCACCACTCTCGGAGACACGACCTGTAACACAGAACGAGAATCAAGGTTAAGAGTGATCCGTTAATTACCCTCGGACCTCCTACCTGGGGCGTAGGGTCTGGGGGACCACGTCACACGAGTCCGTCTCTGTGGACCAGGGACCGACTCGGAGAGGACCCGAAAAGGGACCGACCCCTCCCGTCGTCCATAGAACCTTCGTTCAGTGATGAATCTTCCCTCGTAATCTCCAACGGGTAGGAAACCTTGACACCACAACCTCTTCTGAGAACTCTCAGGGAACCTGACTTTCCTCTAGGTTGGTCAGGTAAGACTTCCTCTAGTCGGGTCCCTAAAGAAACCTTCCTTACTACGATTTCGACTTCGAGGTCATGAAACCGGTGGAGTACGCTTCTCAACTGAGTAACCTTTTCTGAGACTGCGACCCTCCCTAACCCCCGTCCTCCTCTCCCCTGCTGGCTCCTACTCTACCGACCTACCTTAGTGTCTGAGCTACCTGCACTCAGACTCACTTGAGGCCCTCTACCACTACCTGTCCCTCCGGACCGCACGACGCTAAGTACCCCAGCGTTTCTCAGCCTGTGCTGACTCGTTGAAGTGATAGGAAACGTGTTGGTACCTCCGGCACTCTCGTCCCTCCCTCTTCTTNCCTAACCCCCGTCCTCCTCTCCCCTGCTGGCTCCTACTCTACCGACCTACCTTAGTGTCTGAGCTACCTGCACTCAGACTCACTTGAGGCCCTCTACCACTACCTGTCCCTCCGGACCGCACGACGCTAAGTACCCCAGCGTTTCTCAGCCTGTGCTGACTCGTTGAAGTGATAGGAAACGTGTTGGTACCTCCGGCACTCTCGTCCCTCCCTCTTCTTCCCTATGAAAAGTTAAGTCCCGGAGAGCCCCTCGATCTCTCTCGACCGTGGAACTTATGGTGGGGAGGAGACTCTAGTGAAGAATCACCGGAAGAGTTCGGGATTGGACAAATACAACCTTCGACGAAAGAAAGATTTTCTGTCTATGAACAGAGAATGGGATGTTTAGGACCCCTACAATACATAAGAAAAGTCGAAATTACAACAAGTAGAGAAAGGAGAGGTTAGTTTTGTGTTTGAGGTCTTTCTTTTTCCTGGAGTCAACTAGGGGATAGTGGGACCGGGTCCCGGTACCACCAGGGGAACAGGAACAACGACCAAGTAATTTAAGAGTGAAGAACGGTCATTTTTGGTCTAGAAGAGGACACCCCGTCACAACTTTTAAGGGAATTATTAGTTATGTAAACCTTTGGAGTCCTCTTAAGTCGACCAACCTTGTCGTCTTCCTATTTTGAAATAGACCTTCTGGGTGGTTTTTTTACTTCGGAACCGAGTTAAGAAACAGTGACACACCAGCTATAATAAGAGTGGATGTCTACTAATTTGACTTTGAATGTTGTGACAGTAGTCAAATTTTTATAAATTGTAAGACGTCTCCGTTGTAAATTATACTTACTTCTTGTCAATTCAAAACCTCACACACATGAGTCAGCGTAGACTGAGAGACACGTAACATCGGACTGTCTAACACCGGACACCTAACATCAACAGGTACTATAAGAGGTCCGTTATTGTCTCACTCAACGGTAAAAGATAAGTCCCCTAACAGGGTTGGCACCCTAGTTTGGGTATAGAGGATTCAGAGGATGTACTCACATGATTCAGTGAAGTCTACACACGTTGGGTCACCGGGTTTCGGGCGGTCCGAGGAGACAGACACCCTAAGAGGTTCGTTCTTATGTCCTCTCCCAACGGTACGGGAGGAGGTCCCCTGGAGGACTGGGTCCCTACCTTGGACGTAGAGAATGTAGGGGAAGTGACCGTCAGTCCAAAAAAAACGGTGATCGTGGTGAACCATTCGGGTTACTCAAGACGTCGTCCCCTGAGGTTTATGGTCAGTAGGCGAGTAACAAACATGTAAGAACCCCACCAACCCCAGTCTTCTAGGATCCCCTCCTTAGTCGTGTCCACCAATACCTCGACCCCTGAACCCGTTCGGTCAGAAACGGTTGGTCATTTCGGTACAGAGTCCACCTGACTTCTAGACCCCCTTTGGGTGGGAGGACCTTTCTGGTAGAAGTTCTAAAGGTGTCGTCTTCTAAGTCTCAAAACCCCAACCAATGTTAAGGTCACGGGTGGGGAAGGGTGGTCCCGTTCGGGTACCAGGGTCGAGATGGACCTAGAGGGAAGAGAGGGGCCCCTGGAAGAAAGGGTAGAACAGGTAGTGCTGGTCCGTTCGGTAAGAGGCCCCCCGATGTGTATTGGTCCCATGTCCGCAACCCGTCATAAAAGACCCTTATCCTTCAGTAAAGACGAGGGTCCCTAGAGGTCCCGACACACTCGTCCTCGTCGCACCTATCTCCCTCCTCTTCGTACAGGATCCGTCTCCTTGTCTCTCTCCCCGACGAGAACCAGGTTCCTGTTCCTAATCCCGACCGGGTCGAGGACCTCCCGTCCTCTTCGGGAAGGGAGTAGAGGAGAGGGTAGGAGACCCCGGTTCTCTTCGTCCCGAGGCTTTCGTCAAATCCCTTTCAATCCTATTCCAGACTGGTCCCTCCTGTACTCGCCTGGTCGACCCGGAGACTGGACCAGACGGTCGTGTACTTAGATGAGAGTCTGAGAGACACAGTAGGGAGAAACCCGAACAGTAGGGACGGTCCCCGTGACACTAGTCCTATATCTTAAGGAGTGACTCCGGTAACAGTGGGGTCCTCCCTGAGTGACTCCCGGGAGCCCACCCTGGGAAGGGAGAGACCCGGAGAATAGGGAAAAATATAGTCATTCAGGCTATGAAATGGAGAATGTTACGACCGAACAAAGAAGAGCGACGAGACCTGTCCGATCCTGACCTCAGACGTCACGATAGATTTTTTTTTTTCGGTCTCATTATTACGAACCATTCCAGACAGGGCTCGTGTCTTACCCCGTACCGACGAATAAAAGGTCCTAAACAGTAAGGACCCGAGGTGGTCCTTTCAAGGACCGTGTGGATCTCAGGACGGGTCCGGAGGACTCTCCTGAACCCTGTCCCCGGAGAACCATCTCTCCTACACATTCTACCCGCGGTAGTCCCCCTTCGACCGAAGTCTCCTCCTTTCGGGTACAGGTTATCTCGAAGACCAATGGTAGTCTTTCCCTGAGTCCCCGATTCACTTTAGTCCCACGTCCTAACCCAGTGACGGTCACAACCCGAAGAAAGGAGAGAGTCTCTCTTTGACATTACAAATCTCTTACATTTTCTTAACACCCGCAACGTCTGGACCTCCTTTCGGGCTCCCCGGACACGTTTCCTGGCTCGTAACGGTTCGTCCGACTCCATCACCCTCCCTTCCCCGAAAGACCGGTCTCTTCCCGGAGGAAGGTTCTCCTGCTACTTAACGTAAAAGGTGTCCCTGTTACCGTAGTCTCTAGACCAACCTACAGTGTAGGTTGAAAGGGGAAGAGGGTCGGGTCTTTTGTGTAGAGGGTGGTTTGTTTTCCTTGTGTCACGACTCGTAGGTAATAATGGAACACGGGGAGGAGGTTGTGAGTGGGAGGATCTGACCTTGTCGATATATCTGGGACGGAAGGAGTCGTGGTCATCCTATTTCGTGGGTAAGTCCGTCCTTCTATGAGTGACCTGGGTCCTTTCGTTTAACTCTCCGATCCTGTCTTTGTGTCAACGAAGGAGATCCCAAAGTCTTGGAGGTGTGTTTCACTTCAAGGAGTCGGTGATAACTGATAAATATGGACGCGTCATTGGACTCCAAGGTCAAGGTCAAAGGTCTTTTTTCTTCTTGTTTAAAACCGAACAACTGAGTCAGTTAAAGCGGGGGTGGACCCAAGACCTGTGTACGACGACAAGTACCGTGATTTGTGTGTGATCTCAAGTTTCTCGTGGGAGTCGGGTCCTAGCGTAGTCAAGGAGTGACGTCGGGACTCTCAAATCACCGTCGCAGTCACAGACACAAAGTGCCTACAGGTCCTTAGGTTCGAGGTCTCTTCTGGTCGTTCGACGTGTTATTGGATCTCGAGAACGTTTTCGTCGGACGGAGACGTCTCAGGTTCTTTGTCATGGACGACACGGGTAAAGAGAAGGAAGAGTGAGTTGTAAAGACGAGTCTGTGATCCTTTCTGGACCCTCGACGGACCGTCTAGACTCGTCCTCACCCCGTCCATCCGTTGTCGGACATCCCCCGTCACAGACCCCCTTGACGGTGGGTTGTCCCCAGTGAGAAAACGAAAGACGACATAGATCCTGTCGGGAGGTGAACGGAAAATACCCTAACAACAACAAGTCACCAATTCAACACAGACTGAGAAACACTGGGGTACCTGAAGTCGTACGGTACACAGGGAGTCAAGTCAAGTCAACGAGTTCAATACAGGTTGAGAATCTGGGGTACCTGACGTCGTTCGGTCCGAAGGAACAGGTAGTGGTTAAGGGTCTCGAATGAGTTTGAGTAAAAGTAGCTCAGCCACTACATAAGTTGGTAGAGTAGGAGACAGCAGGGTAAAAGGAGGGTGGAAGTTAGAAAAGGTCGTAGTCGCAGAAAAGTTTACTCAATCAAGAAACGTAGTCCACCGGTCTCATAACCTCGGTAGGAGGGAATTGAACTGACGGGATTAGAGAGGTGACAAAATCGACCACAAAGAGGTAATACACCGGGATCACCGGTCAAACCTAGGGGTTCGACGACTATGTGACGACATTGGTAGTCTCCCTTCGAGAGTAAGGGTCACTGACACCCGATCAACAATCGTAGAGACGAACGAACATCAAGGGACAACGGCGCCGGTCGTGTTCGTTCTCAGCGTGGACGTGTCCCTCTCTTGCCTCGCAGGGGCGATTCTTTTTATTCTCTCTCTGTTTTCTACCCCAACTCTCCTAGTCTGGTTTTACCGNTCGAATGAGTTTGAGTAAAAGTAGCTCAGCCACTACATAAGTTGGTAGAGTAGGAGACAGCAGGGTAAAAGAAGGGCCGAAGTTAGAAAAGGTCGTAGTCGCAGAAAAGTTTACTCAATCAAGAAGGGTAGTCCACCGGTCTCATAACCTCGGTAGGAGGGAATTGAACTGACGGGATTAGAGAGGTGACAAAATCGACCACAAAGAGGTAATACACCGGGATCACCGGTCAAACCTAGGGGTTCGACGACTATGTGACGACATTGGTAGTCTCCCTTTGAGTAAGGGTCACTGACACCCGATCAACAATCGTAGAGACGAACGAACATCAAGGGACACTGAATAAAGAAGGTAGTGGGGAAGGGAATCCAGAGGTGTAGTCGTTGGGGTCCAGAGGTCGGAGGGAAAACCGGTGGAGTAACCTACACGACTGGACGAGGACCCGAAACTACAATGAACATACAATACCTTAGATACTACAGTCGAAAGGAGTTTCCATTCCTTTCCAGAAAAGAAAAGATATAACGTTAAAAAACTTCGTTCTAGGACATCGAGTCCTGGACTCGGGGATTTCGAACTCGAGAAGAGATAAGATATTTATTGTGGTCGGGGGAGATAAGATCCTACAAGTTTATGGTGGCTCTCTAGATTAGTCGTACCTCCAACTTGACTTGGGACGAGAGGAGAGGGGTGTTTCGGATTAACAGTTCAGAATAGGACCAATGATCCGTTTGAGAGGAATATATACCACCGAAAGTAAAGTCCTCAGGATATGAAGTAGAGTCCTCTTCCGTTACCGTTGAGTGAGGTCATGAGAACGGACATTTTAGGGCACCTACCTCCTCGGACCACCCGACGTCAGGTACTCCAACGATCCTCAGCCTGTACTGACTCGCTGAAGTGACAGTGAAAAGTGAAAGAACGTGACCTCTTCCTTTACCGTTGGGTGAGGTCACAAGAACGGACCTCTTAGGGTCCCCACCCCCTCGGACCTCCCGACGACAGAGATCCCAGCGTGTCTCAGCCTGTGCTGACTTCATTGAATCGTCGTCGTATGAAGTAGAGAAGGACGTTCAACCGAAGATAATTGAGGACGAAGGATCTGACAGTTTATGTAGGAAGTACGGGAACCTGGGGTCATATCGTGTCTTATACCACAAAGGAAACACACTGAAGTGTAAGGTTCCCTCCGGTCAAGATAAATACTAGTTTGGGTCTGTGAGGACACAGTCACTATGGGAAACGAAAAGAGTTAGGGTGGCTGTGTCCACTCTTCTTAGTCTAAAATTTACCACTAGTGTTACCGAAAGTGTGTCTCCTAGTAACCTGGTGGGAGAGAAGGGTCTGTCTTAGGACTTACTGACGTGTCAAAGAGATCCCCGACTAGTGACCACGGCATGACGTCAGGATCGTTGTAGGCGACAGGGACCACCTGAAGTAATCGACGTGAAAGGAGTCTCGATTCGACACATCGGAGACCATAAAAAGGTCTACGAACACGTGTAATGACCACTTCGAGGGTCTAGTCACCCGGGTACGTCCCAGTCCGGTGAGTTCTACCAGAGGAGAACAAGAGACAAGTAGGGGGACGATCTAGCCAGGGACGTTCCCTAGGAGGTGATCCCATAGTTACCTAAAGAGTCGTCTTTAAAATATCAGGTGCCCTCTCACCTTACTTTATGAAGTCAACGGAATCCCCATATCTAGTGAGAGAATGTCCGGAGTCTTATAATACTTTGTAGGAAATGTTAAAGTCTACCCCATATACCGAGTTAAAGAAATGTCAGTGTCCTAAAGTGTCTGAAGTACATTAGTAACCTAGACAAAGGAATAATACACGAAGTATTCAGTCAATTTCATAATGAAATGTAAATTAGTGGTGAAGTTGAAGTTTCGACGATAGACTATGACCGTGAAAGACTACATCATACTGATAAGAAAATACATAGATAAATAACTACTCTAAGTAAAAAAAATAATAATTTATCATGTTAACTGAAGGTTAGTTAAGCAAAACCACGTTGGGCTTTTTCGTATCATTTAGATTATTATTGTAATAATTGTTCATAATTGGAGTACCGAATATTAATAACGAAACCAGGGGTTTGATTTATAAATATGTTTTTTTGGTTCAGGAATACTTGCACCAAAACTAGGATATCTTAGTTGCACAGAAGGACAAAGACATATCAAAAAGACCACCGGCAATGTAAGGAGAAACTGAACCTTTGACGTGAGGAGAACGGGGAGGGTCCTCGTAGGGTGCGTTTGACAGATTTTTGATACGAGTGACATCGGAATAAAGATTAGGAAAATAATCGTTATTTGGACCGAATCCTTACTTAAGGTTTTCCTGACCTTACTTGGCCTTATACCATTAAATTTCACTTTATTTAATAAAACTGAGTAATCTGATACTAATTTAAGTATTAATGGTTTACAAAGATCATATTTGTATTAGTATCGTAAATGTCATAGAGAATATCCTGATACTTATATAGTCAGAGTATGCTATAGTAGTGATAATACGAATCTCCCGTGTCACAATAGTTATAAGTAATATCGTTCGGACTATTAGAATTTTTGTAAAATGGATTGGTTATATTATAGTTAACGGGGTAATCTTAAACGTCCGACACTCCTACGTGAGTCTAATAGGGATATCATTATCATAATTTATACATACCCTGAGGGGACCACAGAGTCACCCTTTCTTAGATGGGAGTCACGTCCTCGGCTTCCTCGGTGGTCAAACTAGGGACCCAGTCCGTCTAGGGGACCTCCTCCCGTATCGTTGGGTGACGTCATAAGAACGGATCTCTTAGGGTACCTCTCTCCTCGGACCTCCCGACGTCAGGTATCCCAACGTCTCAACCTGTGCTGACTTCGCCACACCACGTATACGTACATACCATGACTAATGTATTAGAGTTGAACGAGGTCACGATTTTTTATGAAGGGTGTTACTATAATTATGGGGATTGAACTAGGTTTTTATTGTTAACCTTAGTTGTGATGGTGGATGTCGGATAATCACTCGGAGTGTTCAGATGACGAGGAGTCGGTCAACTTACTACTACCGGAATTGAAGAGTAATTATAAATTGTGGTAATGATTAAAATTGCCGTACTGAGAACGGGGATTATGATTATTGATCCGTTACAGTGGATGGGTTTCTTAGTTGGACTTTTTTCGATCTACAATGGAACGATTAATATAATGTTTATAAGGATTAGTATTGTAAATGACGATAAAAACAACAACAAGTCAACGACTCAACACAGGTTGAGAAACGTTGGGGCACTTGACGTCGTGTGGTCCGAAGGGACAGGAAGTGATAGAGGGTCTCAAACGAGTTTGAGTTGTAGGTAACTCAGTTACTATGGAAGGTTGGAAGAGTAGGAGACAGATCTTAATTAGAATAAGATATATGATAAACTTCGTCTTGATCAGGATTGTGAAGAGTAGTAGTAATGGACTACTCCATTAGTTTGTCTTGTGGAATTGTGTCCAGAAATAAAAAATAAGATATGGGATCATCCTAGAGAGGGTGAAAATCATCGTGATCAAATATAAGGTTTATAATGTCCGAGAGATTTAAAGAATTATGAAGTCACAACTTAGGTTCGTTATAGACTAAGGACTAGATTACAAAAGTATACTGATCGTACGTATTATCGGAAATACCATTTTTACGGTGACCTGTCGGAAGTAGAAACTAATGGGTCTCGTGTACATCTCCGGGGGTAACGTCCAAGGTATTGTAAACATCGGTCCTTCAATGCCGTATAATGCTTAATGTTATGATGATTAAGGGAATCATCTAAAATATCGTATAGGAAAAGAGTATAATAGGGACACTCCATATTAATATTAGTCAAGTTAAACATACAGTTTGTCTGGATTTTAATAAATAGTGTATAAGGACATAGTCAGTGTATCGGTGTATCAATAAGAATAAGTTTGTGGAACTCCAATATATCCTCGGAGGTGAGATTATTAACGAGCATCGGAAGCCAAATCGTTTAAGTTTAATACTCACTTAAGTATCGGTTTGTTATTAGAATCGGACTCCGGATGTTCGGAAGGAGGGTGATTGCCGTTGGACTATCAATGATCGTTCAAACTTCTTAAATCGAAATGGGGGGTTGGTAGACAGACTGACTGGATAAACATCAGTATAGTAGGAAGAGTACTAGTTAATAACGTTAATAGGATTCTCCCTAATTATATCATTAGTGACGGAACAACAACAACAAATCATCGATTCAGTACGGGTGAAGAAATCAGCCACTTGACATCGGGTGGTCAGAGGAGACTGGTACCCTGAAGATCCCTTTTTATGACCTCACCCAGCGGTATAGAAAGAGGTCCTCTAGAAGGACTGGGTTCCTAACTTGGACGCAGGGGTCGTCACCGTCCGTCTAAGAAAGAGTTACTCAGTGGTCTTTTCGGGTTACTAACGGCATATAAGAGACACGACCCGAATCGCGAATCAGTACAGACTGAGAAACACTGGGGTACCTGACGTTGGGTGGGAAAAGGAGACAGGTACCCCTAAGGGGTCCGTTCTTATGACCTCACCCAACGGTACGGGAGGAGGTCCCCTAGAAGGGTTGGATCCCTATCTTGTGTCCACAGGGTGTAACGTCCACCGAAGAAATGACTGACTCGGTGGTCCTTTCGGGATATAAGAGATGCATATGATAAGTATTGTGTTGTTCCGTGTGTGTGTAGTACAATTATAGAACGGTAGAAAATGTACTCTTTTACGGGAGTATTGTGAAGTATAAAATGGAAAAGATGGAGACAATGGTTTAGGGGTTCAGTAACATGACATTTACATCAAATTCTTTTTGTGATCTGACACTTAGATCATTGTCTTCTGTCGGAAGAATAAATGACTTTTTCGTATACTCTTGACGACTGAGTACGGAGGTACGGATTTGTTGTATCAAAAAAGTTTGAAAATTCCTATCGTCAATAGGTAACTTGGTTTTGCAACCACGTTGAGGTTTATTTTTATTTGAATAAAAGGAGAAAGTGTGATCAAGTGATAAATATAATTTTATGGTTAATATTATCACCCATGGTTATAGTATTCTCACTTTTCAAGGGTTGTATACATTTTTGGTGATAGAGTGCACGAAAACAATAGTCAAATTAGGGTTATTATTATAAATAGGTACATCCAGTTTTTTATTAATAGAGTGTGACTGTGACTTAGCGGTAGGTTTGGGAGTTTAATAGTGAGTCGAAGTTATATCTGATAAAAATCATTATAAACATGGTCATCGTAACAGTGTTCTAGGTAATATCCCAAGAGTCATACTATGTATGTGAATCTAGGATTATTATAGTTAACGAAAAAGTTTATAAATGAGGAGAAAGAATAGTGTCCTGACTAAGAACAATGATGATTATTGGGAAAGGTTGAAAAGTAACCCACTCTCGTTCAGCTTTCTAATATAGAAAGGACGAATAACTTACCATGTCTGTTCTTCTATGTTTATGTCGACGAGATATTCGTTAAGATAAATGTTGGTGTAACCTCTATGAACTGAACAACATCGTTATCGTACTAAAGACAAATTAAATTACGTACTCTAGATGTTCTTCAGAACTATAAACTGGATTTAGGGAGCTTAGATGGGGATTATCGTGAGCATGACCGACAGTGACCTTTTAGGAGGGTCAAACCGGACGTGGGTACTGGAGGGAGTCGTAATCTTCCGGGACGGGTACAGAGTCGGGGTGAGGTGAGTTCGTGTCATCACCATCGTCCATAAAAAAACGAGTAGAAGAAAATAGTGAACCTTCTTTTATTATTTGAATAGTTTTGTGATTGTGACATAAATCCTCGGTAACGATGTAACAAATACCGTTATATGTGAGTGCTTTTTACTGTAATTTTTTTATCAACGAAAAAGGTGAAGTTAGGCTGAATACTGTCATTGTTTACCGTAATTGGTTGGGATGGATCGTAAAGAAGTGTGAATTGGAATAAATTTCGGTATAATAAATATATGAGACTCAGATAACAAGTATGGGATTTGAAATTCGTTCTATAAACTATTTGTCCTCTGGATAAATTTCGTTATAGGAAATGATGGTGTCGGGAATATAACCGTCGAGTCGTGATTGTCCTTACGGAAAGAAATGACCTAAAATGAGAATTCTAGATTAACAACTTGTACGATTGTGTAGGATACGGTTTCGGATTCAAGGAGATTATTGAGATTAACGGTGTAGGGAGTGTCGATAGACATCGTAAATATATTAGTAGAAACGTGATGACCTTGTTGGACTGAAAAGGTGGAATTGAAATTACTTTTATTGGGACAAAATCAGTCAAGGTATTTATAGACAATTAACCTTTGTAGAAACGACCTAATAATAAAGGTTATCATAAGGGGGTGGTCGTTAGGGGAGTTTATTGACATGTAATAATAATTATGAATTTTGATTGACGGGAACGGTATTGACAAGATCCAAAATGAGACCGCAAGTTTTAATTACGATGGTGTCTGTTAAATTTCAAATTAATGAGAAGTTTATGTAAGTTTCAAACGTCAGTGAATCCCATAAAGGGGTAATAGTATGTCACAAGCAGTGGGATGACTTTAGATAAGTTTTCGGTTTATAGTAGTAGAAGGGAGAATCTGAATTGAACTGATCTTTTATAAGACAGTTTTTGATGAGAGTAAGTTTATTTTTGGAGATGTAATCATAGTCTGGTTTTTCCAAATTAGCTTAATATAAAGGAGAGTAAGGAGTAATGAGAGAAGGATTCGTAGTCAAGTCAAGTCAGCGAGTCAGCACAGGCTGAGAAACACTGGGGTACTTAGTGTCGTTCGGTCCGAAGGGACAGATAGTGGTTGAGGGTCTCAAGTGAGTTTGAGTACAGGTAGTTCAGTCACTACGGTAGGTCGGTAGAGTAGGAGACACCAGGGGAAGAAGAGGAGGGGTGTTAGGGAGGCTCGTAGTCCCAGAAAAGGTTACTCAGTTGAGAAACGTACTCAACCGGTTTCATAGTCTCAAAGTCGAAATCGTAGTCAGGAAGGTTACTTGTGGGTCCCGACTACAGGAAATTCTCCCTGACCAACCTCGAGGAACGTCAGGTTCCCTGAGAGTTCTCAGAAGAGGTTGTGGTGTCAAGTTTACGTAGTTAAAAAACCGCGAGTCGAAAGAAGTGTCAGGTTGAGAGTGTAGGTATGTACAGATAACCTTTTTGGTATCGGAACTGATCTGCCTGGAAACAACCGTTTCATTACAGAGACGAAAACTTATATGATAGATCCAACCAGTATTGAAAAGAAGGTTCCTCATTCACAGAAAATTAAAGTACCGACGTTAGTGGTAGACGTCACTAAAAGCTCGGGGGGTTTATTTCAGTCGGTGACGAAGGTGACAAAGGGGTAGATAAACGGTACTTCACTACCCTGGTCTACGGTTCTAGAAACAAAAGACTTACAACTCGAAATTCGGTTGAAAAAGTGGGAGGAGAAAGTGAAAGTAGTTCTGCGAAAAATCAAGGAGAAGTGAAAGACGGTATTCCCACCACAGTAGACGTATAGACTCCAATAACTATAAAGAGGGCCGTTAGAACTAAGTTCGAACACGAAGAAGGTCGGATCGCAAAGAGTACTACATGAGACGTGTATTCAATTTATTCGTCCCACTGTTATATGTCGGAACTGCATGAGGAAAAGGATAAACCTTGGTCAGACAACAAGGTACAGGTCAAGATTAACAACGAAGGACTGGACGTATATCCAAAGAGTTCTACGTCCAGTCCACCAGACCATAAGGGTAGAGAACTTCTTAAAAGGTGTCAAATAACACTAGGTGTGTCAGTTTCCAAAACCGTATCAGTTATTTCGTCTTTATCTACACAAAGACCTCGAGAGAACGAAAAAACTACTAGGTCGTCTAGGATTCGTATTAAGATAAATTAATGGTACTCATTAGAGGTATTATTGGTATTGTGGTTATTCGTTACTAGTTGGTCATCGTTAATGATTAGTTCATGGTATTCATATATCACGACGCTAGGGGTATCAGAGAAGTCATCTTTTTTATCTTAGTGACTATGGTATTTAATGGGTTTGAGGGTTTGGTAAGTTGAATTTGTGTCAGTGGTGGAGGAGTGGAAAATTTTGTATCTTATGGTAACTTTTTTTGAGATAATAATTTTGGACTTTCTTTCCGAGGATTATGTCAGAATAACCTTTAGGTTTGAAGTCCTTTGATGAGTCATCGGTCTCGATAGTCTATTGGTTTTGGTGACTATAGGGGGGCTTTATTTATTTTTTTGTACTAATTTGGATTTTTACTAGGTGGTTTTAAACTGTGTTAAGGTGTCGGTTGTGGTGGTGGATGTTAGTTGGGTTCAGGTGGTACTTATCCACTTTGAAAATTTCTTTTTGGGTGTTTTGCTTAGTATTTATGAGAGGTCCGGTTTTATGACCTCACCCATCGGATAGGGAACAGGTCCTCTAGAAGGGTTGAGTCCTTAACTTGATCCCAGAGGACGTAACGTCCATTTAAGAAATGGTAGACTCGGTGTTCCCTTCGGGTCAACCATTTCACAGACGGATGTTGGACACCCTCTGGGTCCAAGGTAGGGACCCAACCTTTCCGGGGGACCTCTTCCTTTACCGTTGGGTGAGATGTGAGAACGGACCTTTTAGGGTACCTACCTCTTAAGACCATCCGATGTCAGGTACCCCAGTGTTTCGTAGCCTGTGTTGACTCGCTGAAGTGAATGAGTGAGAAATGGTTGACTCGATAGTCCCTTCGGGTTATTTTTATCATAGATTTATATTAAATACAATAGTAATAAGAATGTACTTTAGATTACCGTACTTTTTAGTAACAACAATAAGTCGATGTTCTTGTGATTACCGGTTGTAGACTTTTAGTGTGGAGAATTATTTTTAATAATTGTTATGTAAGTAACTAGAGGGTCCGGGGTGTTTGTAAAGCAATCCTACTTTAAAACCGAGGAATGACCCATAAACAAATCAAAATGTTTAGAATTGCCCGAACAGGGACCGTTACGTGATGTGTAATCCATGTTATTGACGGAAGAGTAGTCAATGTGCATAGACAGTTCTACATTTAATACCTACTTAATAAACAATATACGTACGTTTGTCTCGAAAATATAGGAAACAGATAAATAGATACATCCTGCGTCTGATATAATGTCTAGGATACAAAAAGATCTTTGTACTTTGTGGTCTCAATAAGATAATAAGTATCAATGTCGATGTCGTAAATATCCAATACATAATGGGACTCCTGTTTATAGTAAAACTCCTCGTTGTCAGTAATGGTTAGAAAAGAGTCGTTACAGTATGAAACCATGTTTGGAACAACTTACCTAGACTTCACCAAAAAACCATCTGTTTCGTTGAGAAAGTACTAAGAAACGAAAGGTGAAATAAGAACACAAATAGTAGTGTTGTGATTGACGACAGGTGAATGATAAGGAACTACTTTGTCTTAGATTATAAGGGTATTCTTAGAGTAGACTATATCTGTTTTAAGGTAAAGTTGATCATATGTTAATTTCTGTAGAATTCATGGAATAATGGTCAAGATCGTAATTATTATAATCAGGATAAAAGTAGACTAAATAATCCTCTAGGACTGTTAATGTGGGTCGTTTGGGAGAGTCATGTGGTGGATTGTGACTTGGTCTTACCATGAAGAATAAACGTACATGTTATGGGTTATTTTATCCTCCCCATGATCGGAATCAACAAAGCTAGGATCAGGATCATGATAATTATTATGGTAAGGAAGTGTGTAGGTTGTTGTGTCACTGAGTGTAAGCCTGGAGAGGTCAAAGTCAAGTCGGCGAGTCAGCACAGACTGAGGAACGCTGAGGTACTTAGCGTCGTGCGGTCCGGAGGGACAGGTAGTGGTTGAGGTCTCAAGTGAGTCTGAGTGCAGGTAGCTCAGTCACTACGGTAGGTCGGTAGAGTAGGAGACAGCAGGGGAAGAAGAGGACGGGGGTTAGGGAGGGTCGTAGTCTCCGAAAAAGTTACTCAGTTGAGAAACGTACTCCACCGGTTTCATGACCTCAAAGTCGAAATCGTAGCAAGGAAGGTTTCTTTAGGGTCCCGACTAGAGGGAGTCTTACCTCACCAACCTAGAGGAAAGTCAGGTTCCCTGAGAGTTCTCAGAAGAGGTTGTGGTGTCAAGTTTTCGTAGTTAAGAAGCCGTGAGTCGAAAGAAGTGTCAGGTTGAGAGTGTAAGTATGTACTGGTGCCCTTTTTGGTATCGGAACTGATCTGCCTGGAAACAACCGTTTCATTAGAAAGACGAAAAGTTGTACGATAGATCCAACCAGTATTGAAAAGAAGGTTCCTCATTCGCAGAAAATTAAAGTGCCGACGTTAGTGGTAGACGTCACTAAACCCTCGGGTTTTTTGCTTCAGACTGTGACAAAGGTGACAAAGGGGTAGATAAAGGGTACTTCACTACCCTGGTCCACGGTACTAGAAACAAAAGATTTACAACTCGAAATTCGGTTCAAAAAGTGAGAGGAGAAAGTGAAAGTCGTTCTCCGAAAAATCAAGGAGAAGTGAAAGACGGTATTCCCACCACAGTAGACGCAAGACTGGAGATCGGTTACAAATAAGACCCATCTAGATAAATGTGATTGTAAACACAATCACAATTAACCTTCTGTTATACGTCTTCTAGAGAAGTAAAAATAACTTGTTCATCCTTCAGTCCTTTGTGGACCTCATTGTCCGCTTAAACCGGAACCTTACGCCTTACTTCGTCCCGTTTCTGATTATCTCAAAACGGTTCTTTTACGTGACCAGTATCTTTTGTGGGAGAAGGTTGTTGTGTTCTCTTCTGAGATGTGTACCTGTAGTCGTCTACGAGTTGTGGCTTTAGTTTCACTAATATAAGAAACGTCGGTTTCTACCTCTTCGAGATATGTCAGTTGTTTTTGTTCTGGTCCTCGACTGACACCTAGTCTAGTACTTGAGGAATAATGGTTTAAGTCTGAATTTAACTTCTTTTATCCCTTTTGGCGATCTGGCAAGTCCATACTGGATTTAGTATAGGGAATACTAATATGTCACCTTCACTCTTTATCTAAATTCCCGGATCTAGACTATCTATCTCACGGACTACTTGATACCTTACTCCAAGTACTGTAACATGTCCTCTGTCCCTAGTTCTGGTAGGGGTACCTTTTCTTTACG
>SJYO01039829.1:0-82821 GCA_006410555.1 Capra ibex | reverse complement strand
TATACGGTCGATTAAACCTTTTGAGTCGTCACCGGTGTCCTGACCTTTTCCAGTCAAAAGTAAGGTTAAGGTTTCTTTCCGTTATGTTTTCTTACGAGTTTGATGGCGTGTTAACGTGAGTAGAGTGTACGATTATTTCATTACGAGTTTTAAGAGGTTCGGTCCGAAGTCGTTATACACTTGGCACTTGAAGGACTACAAGTTCGACCAAAATCTTTTCCGTCTCCTTGGTCTCTAGTTTAACGGTTGTAGGCGACCTAGTACCTTTTTCGTTCTCTCAAGGTCTTTTTGTAGATAAGGACGAAATAACTGGTACGGTTTTGGAAACTGACACACCTAGTGTTATTTGACACCTCTTAAGACTTTCTCTACCCTTATGGTCTGGTGGACTTGACGGAGAACTCCTTAGACATACGTCCAGTCCTTCGTTGTCAATCTTGACCTGTACCTTGTTGTCTGACCAAGGTTTATCCTTCTCCTCATCTAGTTCCGACACATAACAGTGGGACGAATAAATTGAATATACGTCTCATGTAGTACTCTTTACGACCCGACCTTCATCGTGTTCGACCTTAGTTCTAACGGCCCTCTTTAATAGTTATTGGAGTCTATACGTCTACTGTGGTGGGAATACCGTCTTTCACTTCTCCTCGATTTTTCGGAGAACTACTTTCACTTCCTCCTCTCGGTTTTTCAACCGAATTTCGAGTTGTGAGTCTTTTACTTCTAGTACCGTAGGCCGGGGTAGTGAAGTACCTTTGTCTACCCCTTTGTCACCTTTGTCTCAGTCTGAAATAAAAAACCCCGAGGTTTTAGTGACGTCTACCACTGACGTCGGTACTTTAATTTTCTGCGAATGAGGAACCTTCTTTTCAATACTGGTTGGATCTATCGTATAAGTTTTCGTCTCTGTAATGAAACGACTGATTCCAGGTAGATCAGTTCCGGTACCAAAAAGGGCACCAGTACATACCTACACTCTCAACCTGACACTTCTTCCGACTCGCGGGGTTTTAACTACGAAAACTTGACACCACAACCTCTTATCAGAACTCTCAGGGAACCTGACGTTCCTCTAGGTTGGTCAGGTAAGACTTTCTCTAATTGGGACCCTAAAGAAACCTTCCTTACTACGATTTCGACTTTGAGGTCATGAAACCGGTGGAGTACACTTCTCAACTGAGTAACCTTTTCTCAGGGTAGACTACGACCCTCCCTAACCCCCGTCCTCTTCTTACCCTGCTGGCTCCTACTCTACCGACCTACCGTAGTGCCTGAACTTCCTGCACTCAGACTCACTTAAAGCCCTCTACCACTACCTGTCCCTCCGGACCGTACGACGCTAAGTACCCCAGCGTTTCTCAGCCTGTACTGACTCACTGACTTGACTTGTAGATAAAATATAAAGAATAATTAAGATAAGGTTATTGATCGTAAAAACTTTTATCAGAGGATTTTACCTCTCACAAACATCATATGAGTAATGGGACAGAACATTTGGTCTTTTCCTCTTGTTAAGTAGAGGGATTTCGAGATCCTTCTTCGAGGTCGAGGTGGTAGTCGTGGGTTCCGACTTTAAGATGAATTTGATAAGGGACTTTAAAAACAATACCCCTTAAATGTTCTAAAAATTCATGATACAATCTTTAATTTTATTGAGTTAAACAGTATTTAGGGATACATGAAGCACCTATAGATGTGGAGGTGTGATTACACATGTATATATAGTATCGTACGTATTATACATATAAACATGTAATAGGTGGGGTACGTTTATTCGTACATGTAATTTATTATAACGTCTCATGTATTTATAATAACTGACATGTATCAAGTAATTCACTTTAGTTAAGATCAGTTGTACGTATACTATAGGTTTTTAGTATTTATAGTAGTCGTCCGACCTACTTTGGTAGTTGAGAGAACCGTTTACACGGAGAAGAGTAAGGTCCGGGTATCCAACACCCCCAAAGATAACCTACTTGAAAGTCCGTAGACCAAGAATGAAGTCCCGGAAGAGTAGATTTTGGTGGGTGATAAAGGAGAATTCATTCTGTAGATCTACTTGATTACTGATTAGTCGGGTACGAATGGGCATTGACTACAGTACATAAACCATAAAAAATTAAAACTCCCCTACGAACCTGAGTCGGTACCACTGCCTCCAGATTGTGTCAGTGTATTTGTCAACAACAAGTCAGTGATTTAACACAGACTGAGAAACACTGGGGTACCTAACGTCGTGTCGTCCGAAGGAACAGGAAGTGACAGAGGACCTCAAACGCGTCTAAGTACAGGTAACTCAACCACTAAGATAGATTGGTAGAATAGGAGACGGTGGAAGAAGAGGAAAAGGGAAGTTAAATTAAGTTAATTTAAATTAATTAATTAGGTCACTTAGTTAAATTTAAATTAATTTAAATTAAGTTTATTTAACATCAACCTGAAATTAACTTATAACAAATGGCTGTAATTAGTATTTTTACAATAAGTCAGTTGCCAATGTCCTGTATCTCTTTAATATTCATGTATATAACTTGTTCATTGATTTAAATGATGAAAAGGGACGAAGTTCGTCTGGATCTTTTATTTAAGATCGACGAAGGGACCACCGAATCTCCAATTTCGCAGACGGAGGTTATGCCCTCTGGGCCCAAACTAAGGACCCAGCCCTTCTAGGGGACCTCTTACTTTACCGTTGGGTGAGGTTATAAGAACGGACCTCTTAAGGTACCTGACTCCTCGGACCACCCACCGTCAGGTACCCCAGTGTTGACTCACTGATTCACTGAAATGAATGAATGAATGAATGTGGTTATTTGATGAATCGATAAGAGGTAAATGTATCTGTTTGTAGAGGGGTCTAAATGGTTGGTAAAATAGTTTTAAAATTGTTTTTTATATTATATTTATTCAAATCAGTCTAGTCAAGTCAGCGAGTTACCACAGGCTGAGAAACACTGGGGTACTTAGCGTCGTGCGGTCCGGAGGGACAGGTAGTGGTTGAGGGTCTCAAATGGGTTTGAGTCCAGGTAACTCAGTCACTACGGTAGGTTGGTAGAGTAGGACAACAGGGGAAGAGGAGGACGGGAGTTAGAAAAGGTCGTGGTCCCAGAAAAGTTTACTCAGTCGACAAACGTAGTCCACCGGTTTTATAACCTCAAAGTCGAAGTTGTAGTCAGGAAGGTTACTTGTGGGTCCTGACTAAAGGAAATCCTACCTGACCAACCTAGAGGATATGTTTATAATAAAGGTGTATATTTGAATTACATCGAATTTTTGGATTTAGTTCCGTGACTTTTACGGATACACTCATATAATTGAGGTATTTGTATGTACAAACTAGGGTCGGAAAGATAATCAAAAATTATTATAATGTGTACGTTCGGAGACACGGGACCACTCTTACAAGAGATTTAGTAATGCTACTTTTCCTCGTCCGTAGTTCGTGTGATTTTTATCATCGAGTATTACGGAACGAAATGGTGTGGGGATGCCCTTTGTTGTCACTATTTTAATTGGGGTCTCTCTTCAAACTGATTCAATAGATTAATCCCAACCATTTAAAACACGGTCGGTGGTATACTATACTGATTGGGTTTACTTATCTTTGTACCATATTTCGTACGATTGCTTATATTTTATTTCAATTTAAAGTTCGGTATTTTTCGGCATTAATTTTTAGTTGGTACTTTCACTGAAATCATAGGGACTAATGTGTTGTCAATTCTGAGTTTGACCCTAATCGGGATTTGGGTTTATTAATGATCTTGTTCTAATCAACGGACTCATGATGGTCGTCGTCGAATTTTAAGTTTCCTAAACCGTCACGAAGTGTGGTGAGATCTCCTCGGATAAATGTTAACTATTTGGGACTATTTGGAGTGGTCGGGAACGATTAAGTCAGAAGTCATTTGGGGCTTTTCCTCTTTTCATGCATATTAATAATATGTATTTTTGTGATCCAGTCTGAAGACACCACCATGTCACTTATTCTTACGTGAACGACTACGTCCCCTGTGACGAAACTAGGGAGTAGGACCTTCTAAGGTGTACGGCACCTCGTTGATTCGAACACGAGGTGTTGATGACTCGGGAACGAGATCTTTACCACTCGACCTTGGTGGCTCGGGTACACGACGTTGATGACTTCGGAGCATCAGATCTCGGACACGAGGTGTCTTTCTCTTCGGCGACGTTAACTTCCGACACGTAATTTTTTTTTTCAATCCAGTTCCACATTGGATATTCTATCTTTCTTTACCCGATGCAAAAGATAAAGTTCTTATATAAAGATGGTAGTCTCTTCGGGTGCATACAATTATAAAACCATGTATACAATTGTTCTACAATGTAAAATAAAATTTTTCTTGTATAAAGGTATGTGTTTTCTAAGTACTTTGGATTCCTGGTTTCCTCCTAAATCATCATTTAATTCTTATCGTACGAGTTAACTTATTTTGGTACTTTACGTGTGACGGACAGAGAGAGTTTATTATATTATTTAATAGATGTTAGATAATCGTTTATGATTAGTATGATCTCCTCTGTTCAACATTGTTCCCCTCGTATGACCTTTTACACAAACCTATTTAATTTTCTATCCAATTTATTTCGTGGATGGAATATGGACCCTCTATAGTAGAAATGTGGTCCCTCTTAAAGAACTTGTTTTAGATCGGGTGAGGAAAGGAGTACCATGATCATATTCATTTAATTTATAAGTGAGTTTATAAGTTTCGTATCCTCTATCTTTTAAATTTATAGAAACCACGATATCTCTTTCATGGTGTTCCATTGTTACTTTTTTTCGTAATTTTCATTGTTTTTTGTTTCTAATGAGGAACATGGAAAATGTATTACTAAAATGATCGTTTTGAAATTGTTTCGCTTGAAATCAATTTATTTTACTCCATGTTTTAGGTGTACTCCATGAATACTTGTCAAAATGTTGTTTGAGTAGATACATCGTTTTACTCTAAATATTCACCTCCACTGTTCGGATTACTCGGACCACTGTCGTCCAACAGGTCTTTTACTTAAATTTAAGTTGAAATTTTTATGGTCTTTGGGGAAATATCACACACAAGTCAGTGAATCAACACAGGTTGAGAAAACACTGGGGTACTTAACATCGGACGGTCCGAGGAGAAAGGTATCATAGAAACATAAAAATTTACAATCGGATTCTACGATGTCCTCTTCCGTTACCGTTGGGTGAGGTCATGAGAACGGACCTTTTGGGACACCTACCTCCTCGGACCACCCGACGTCAGGTATCCCAGTGATTCTCAACCGTGTTGATTCGTCGAAGTGAAAGTGAAAAGTGAAAGTACGTGACCTCTTCCTTTACCGTTGGGTGACATCACAGGAACGACCCTCTTAGGGTCCCTACCCCCTCCGACCACCCGACGGTAGATACCCCAGTGTGTCTCAGCCTGTGTTGACTTCACTGAATCGTCGTCGTCGTTCTACCACGTCGAAAAATCTTTACTCGTGTTGTAACTGATCTCTCATTGATATTTATCGTGGTACGAACCGAATTTTCGTCGGTAGTTAATTCTTTCGTAAGTCAGAGTTGTTATTAGGAAGGAATTATGGTTATTAATTTAGTTGAGGATCTAAATAATGACCTGCCATACACACACAATCAGCGAGTCAACACGGGTCGAGAAACGCTGGGGTACCTCACGTCAGGTGGTCCAAGGAGCGGGTACTCTAAAAGGTTCGTTCCTATGACCTCACCCAACGACAAAGGAAGAGGTCCCCTAGAAGGGTTGGATTAGATAATTTATTGTCTTCGTTATTACAATTATACTCAATGTTCTTTATAAAGAGGAACGTGTTCAAATGTAGTCATTGATTGTCATGTGATTACTTTTACTTTCAACACAGGTTGAGAAACACTGGGTACCTGATATCGGACGGTCCGAGGAGACAGGTACCCTAAAGGATCCGTTCTTATGACCTGACCTAACGGTAAGAGAAGAGGGTCCCCTAGAAGGTCTTGGTCCCCAACTTGGGTCCAGAGGACGTGACTTCCATCTAAAGAAATGGTAGACTCGGTGGTCCCTTCGGATTTTATGACTATTAATTGAGTTATAGTTTGATAAATAATTTCTGTGACAATCCTTAACGTAACTTAGACATCTAACGAAACCCATCATATGAGTAAAAGTGATATAACTAAGAAGGCTAGGTACTTGTACCATATAAAGAGGTAGATAATCACAGGAGAAACTAAAGAAAGTGGTCACAAAATATTAAAAGATACATATCCAGAAATCAAATAAATCCATCTATCTAAGGATTCATAAAATAAGAAAAGTAACGTTACCACTTACCTTAATAAAGGAATTAAAGAAAAAGATAAAAGAGTAATAATCACATATCCTTACGTTCCCTAAAGACACACAACTAAAATATAGGACGTTGAATGATATAAGTAACTAATCGAGGTCATTAGAAGACCACCTCATAAATCCCAAAAGATACATCTCCTAGTACAGTAGACGTTTGTCACTCTCAAAATAAAGAAGAAAAAGTTAAACCTAAGGAAAATAAATAAATAAATAAAATTCTGAGTTCCGTTGCAAATTATTTAGGTGTTATTAATACCATGTTAGTCCTTACGTCACTTTATCGTGAATGTTAAATAGGGGGGTCCCAGATCCATCTGTGGGACGAGGATTCAACATATGTATTGGATATTATTTGTAGGAAAATAAAGAAAAAGACGAGACTAACGACACCGGTTTTGAAGGTCTTGATACAACTTATCATCGTCACTTTCACCCGTGGGACAGAACAAGGACTGAAATCCCCTTTACGAAAGTTAAAAAGTGGTAACTCCTATTACAAACGACACTCAAACAGTATATATCGAAAATAATACAACTCCATACAAGGAAGATAAGGACGAAAGACCTCCCAAAAAATAGTATTTACCTACAACTTAAAACAGTTTCCGAAAAAGACGTCGATAACTCTATTAGTATACCGAAAATAAAAAGTTAAACAATTACACGACTTAATGTAACTAACTAAACACCTATAACTTCTTAGGAACGTAAGGACCCTATTTCGGGTGAACCAGTACCACATACTAGAAAAAAATTACACAACAACCTAAGACTAACGATCTTAAAACAATTCCTAAAAACGTAGATACAAGGAGTCACTATAACCGGACATCAAAAGAAAAAAACACCGTAGAAACAGTACAAAACCATAATCCCACTACCACCGGAGTATCTTACTCAAACCTTCAAATGGAAGGAGACGTTCAAAGACCTTCTCAAACTCATCTTATCCACAATCGAGGAGAGATTTCAAAACCATCTTAAGTCGACACTTCGGCAGGTCTGGACCCGAAAACAAACGACCTTCTAAAGACTAATGTCGAAGTTAAAGACACGAACACTACCCAAAGAATTCTAAAAGATAAAGAAGGACCAAGTCAAAACCTTCCAACATGAAAAGATTCTTAAACAGGCAAAGAAGGTGAAACAGGTAAAATAACCGTATATTAACGACTATCATCAGAGAATACTAGGAACCATAAAGACACAACGGATGACACTAGAGAGGTAAAAGTAAAGATTAAAATAACTAAAAAGAGGGAAACAAAGAACTACTCAGACCGATTACCAAACAGTTAAAATAAATAGGAAAGTTTCTTGGTCGAAAACCGAAACAACTAAAAACGATACCAGAGAAAACAAAGAAAACGTAAATAAAGACGGGATTAAAAATTCTAAAGAAAGGAAGATGATTGAGACCCCAAGAGGTTGAGAAGGAAAAGATCAACGAAATCAACATCTCAATCCAATAAATAAACTGAAAAAAGAACAAAGAACTCCATACGGACATAACGATACTTGAAAGGAGAATCGTGACGAAAATATCACAGGGTGTCCAAAACCCAACAACACAAAAGTAAAAGTAAACAAAGATACGTATAAAACTAAAGAACAAACTAAAGAAGACACTAAACAACCAATAAGTCTTCGCACAACAAGTCGGAGGTATACAACCTTAAAAATTATCAAAAAGAGGACATTAACTCTAGATTAGAATTACGTAATACCAGTCTTTTCTACGAACCTTACTAAAGCTAAAAAAACTTAAATAGTTCANTAAATGGTTACGATCTAAATACCGGGTCCTACACTAGATAGGACCTCTTCCAAGGCACACGTAAACTCTCTAGTTACCTTGTTTTATCTTTCGGGTCTCTATTTAGGTACGTGGATTCCTGTTGAATAGAAACTGTTTCCTCCGTTCTTATATGTTACCTAATTTCTGTTAGAGAAAATCAACTAGACAGGTANCAGTTGGTGAACATTTTCTTACTTTGATCTTACGAAAGATTGTGGTATGTATTTTTATTTGAGTTTTACCTAATTTCTAGATTTGTGTTTTGGTCTTTGATATTTTGAGGATCTCCTCTTGTATCCGTTTTGTGAGAGACTGTATTTAACGTCGTCCTAGAAGATACTAGGTAGAAGGTCTTATAACCTTTATTTTCGTTTTTATTTGTTTACCCTGGATTAATTTGAATTTTCGAAGACGTGTTGTTTCCTTTGATATTCGGTCCACCTTCGTCGGAAGCCTTATCCTCTTTTATTATCGTTTCCTTCGTTGACTGTTTGTTGATTAGAGTTTTTATATGTTCGTTGAGGACGTCGAGTTAAGGTCTTTTTATTTGCTGGGTTAGTTTTTGACCCGGTTTCTTGATTTATCTGTAAAGAGGTTTCTTCTGTATGTCTACCGATTGTTTGTGTACTTTTCTACGAGTTGTCGTGAGTAATAGTCGCTTTACGTTTAGTTTTGGTGTTACTCCATGGTAAAGTACGGTCAGTCTTACCGACGGTAGGTTTTCGGATGTTCGTTATTTACGACCTCTCTCACAAAGCTCTTTTCCCTTGGGAGAATGTGACAACCACCCTTACGTTTGGTCATGTCGGTGATACCTCTTGTCAGACCTCTAAGGAATTTTTCGACCTTTATCTTGTCGGAATACTGGGTCGTTAGGGTGACGACCCGTATGTGTGACTCCTTTGGTCTTAGCTCTCTGTGCACATGGGGTCACAAGTAACGTCGTGACAAATATTATCGGTCTTGTATCTTCGTTGGATCTACAGGTAGTCGTCTACTTACCTGTTCTTTCGTCACCATGTATATGTGTTACCTCATAATGAGTCGGTAATTTTTCCTATTTAAACTTAGTCAAGATTACTCCACCTACTTTGACCTCAGCTAATATGTCTCACTTCATTCGGTCTTTCTTTTTGTGGTTATGTCATATGATTGCGTATATATACCTTAAATCTTTCTACCATTGTCATTGGGACATACGCTCTATCGCTTTCTCAGTGTCTACACATCTTGTCAGAAAACCTGAGACACCCTCTCCCTCTCCCACGCTACTAAACCCTCTTACCGTAACTTTGTACATATTATAGTATATACTTTATTTAGCGGTCAGGTCCAAACTACGTACTATGACCTACAAGCCCCGACCACGTGACCCTACTGGGTCTCCCTACCATACCGCTAACTCCTCCCTCCCCACAAGTCCTACCCCTTGTGCACATATGGACACCACCTAAGTACAACTACATACCGTTTTGGTTATGTTATAACATTTAATTAATTGGAGGTCAATTTTATTTATTTAAATATAATAAAAATTTTTCTCAGAAGAGGCTGTGGTGTCAAGTTTTCGTAGTTAAGAAGTCACGAGTCGAAATAAGTGTCAGGTTGAGAGTGTAGATATGTACTGGTGACTATAATTAAACATGAAATTAATTGTTCACGTTTCAAGATGGGTTCTAGTCCCAAATCAATTCTACCGTCTTGGACCATTGACAGATCTTGAATTAGGAAATATTTGTCTCCAAGTTTAGGAGACGGATTGTGTTACAAGTATTAATTGCAAGATTATGAATAATAGGGATAAGAAGTTCGGTATCGTAAGAGCTGTTATCAACTTGTTTTTTAAAATCCAATATATGTCAGACTTTTCCCGGTTTACAGTATCCTGGTACACCGGATAATGTTGGGTAACGACAACGTCAGTTTAATAAGTAATTTTTTTTTTTTTTTTGATGACGTTGACCGATGTAGGAGGTAGAGGGATGAATAGTAGTGTGGTTACGATCGGGATTGGAATAAGGATTGATATACTTAAAGGGATGGGTATGGGCTGAAGGAGTAATTACATTTAGATCCTCAAATAAGTATAATCGGTATAGTTCAGACCCGAAGGGACTACCGAGTCAACCATTTCTTAGGTGGACGTCACGTCCTCTGGACCCAACCCTTCTAGCGGACCTCTTCCATTGTAGATGGATGAGGTCATAAGACCGGGCCTCTTAAGGTACCTGATATAGTCGGTACACCAACGTTTCTCAGCCTGTACTGACTCGCTGAAAGTGAAATAATTTAGATCGGTATATGAACGAGGATACTTGACCTACCCGAAAGTTAAGTTTTATTCGTGACTGACCTCGAGATACTCGTCATCGTGTGTGTTAAAGTATACTTCATTGTGATCGTTAATAAGATAGTCAAGAGGATTATTTATCTAGCAAGTGAGAGAACTAGGAGTAAAGTCCTTGTTAATACTAATGAGAAGGGTAGAACTGAGGATCCGTATTACACTAAATAAAGGTGGGATCGTCTTTTGTTATCTCGGGGAAAACTGAATTGTCTTCCTCTTAGGTTTGAATATAGTCCGAAGTTAAGTCTTATACCTCGTCAGGGTAAAAGGGATAAAAGGTATCGTCTTACACAGTTGTAATAATATTATTTATGAAAGTGTTGTGAAATAAGGATCCTCGTAAGATACTGGGTGTATGTGGTCTCGATATGTGTTAGTTGAAATAATAATTTTGTGATAATCATCATTAGAGGAAGGATACTTAAACTCGTAGGATTCCGATACCAGAAAGGTCACCAGTACATACTACACTCTCAACCTGACACTTCTTCCGACTCGCGGCTTCTTGACTACGAAAACTTGACACCACAACCTCTTCTGAGAACTCTCAGGGAACCTGACGTTCCTTTAGGTTGATGAGGTAAGACTTCCTCTAGTCGGGACCCTAAAGAAACCTTCCTTACTACGATTTCGACTTTGAGGTCATGAAACCGGTGGAGTACGTTTCTCAACTGAGTAACCTTTTCTGAGACTACGACCCTCCCTAACCCCCATCTTCCTCTTCCCCTACTGTCTCCTACTCTACCGACCTACCGTAGTGACTGAGCTACCTGCACTCAGACTCACTTGAGACCCTCAACCACTACCTGTCCCTCCGGACCCCACGACGTTAAGTACCCCAGCGTTTCTCAGTCTGTACTGACTTGCTGACTTGATTTGACTTGACTCCCGAAGGGACCACCGAGTCCACCATTTCTTATACGGACTCTGGACCCAAGTTAGGCACCCAGTCCTTCTAGGGGACCTCTACCTTTACCGATGAGTGAGGTCACAAGAACGGACCTCTTACCTGTCCCCTCGGACCGTCCGATACCAAGTACCCCCAGTGTTTATCAGTCTGTGCTGACTCGTTGTTTCGTACGTGTGTGTATCCGTACGTAGGGTCTAAGACTATATTAACTAATTATGTATATGAGACCTTTTCGGAGGATAACGATTGTGATCAAATTACGTATACTATGCAAAGTAATGGATAATATTATAGTTTATAAGGGGGTGTTTTCTTTATACAGAGTATTTTCTCAATGAAACTATCTCATTTATCGTCTCAAAATTTAGGAGAAATATAGATCTTAATAACTTGGGTGCGAATTTTTAGGTTTTAAGAAGTACGATAGTGTTATGTAGTGTAAGATGTATCATTCCAGTCGATTTATTCGATAACGTGGGTATGGAACTTTTACAACCAAATATAGAAAGAACATGATTATCTAGGGTAGTTGAAATAATAATAGGACAGTTGGTAGTAAAGTCCTTGGTATTAACATGACTAGTCGAGAGTGACATTCAGACTTGACCGAAACTTTACTTATACGATCAGTGATAAGGATAATATTATTTTTTAAAGTTAGGTACTCGGTATCTTCGTAGATGATTTATAAAAGATTGCGTTTGATGGTGTAGTTATGATGAATATTATCGACAGCAATAATAAGAGACCGGTTACTTGATAATATTTTTATAAATTGGGCTGTCGTAGTTTTTATCATTGTTATCGGGAACAGTACTTTGATCCTGATAGGGGTAAGGTAAAGACTCATGGGTTTCAGTGTAATTTTTGTCCGGATTAAAATAATTGTACTGTTTTTAAACGTGAATGTAGGTATGATATAATTTGGAGATGATAGTGAATTGGATTTAGATTATGACACACATACACAATCAACGTGTCAGCACAGGCTGAGAAACACTGGGGTAGCCCATAACGGGTGATCCGAGGAGACAGGTACACTAAAAGGTCCGTTCTTATGACCCTACTCAACGATAAAGGAAGAGGTTTTAGAATACGATTGACATAGGTATAGTAGGTAGAATTAGTCTTCGACTCCCCCTAATTTGGTTTCTGTCGATACTTTTTAATATTTGATAAATAGTTAACGAGTGTCCCTTACTTATTGTCAATATTTTGGGTTGATATTGTTAGGATTTTAAGTATTAAATACTGAGTGATTTCAGTATTGTAGATAAATATTAAGTTGGTGGTGATGTGATAGTGATAGTGATAGTGAATGTACTTTATTTTATGAGTAGTAATGTTTGGAGTAGGAGTAGAGAAATAATCGTTATCCCCCAGAGAGTGGTGATCGTCTCAAGTATATGTTTACTTATTATTAAGTTCTTTATTGTTTTTATTGTTATAATAAGATAGGTGTGATTATCGATAGTGACGACGACGACGACGATTCAGCGAAGTCAGCACAGGCTGAGACACGCTGGGGTGTGTGCCTTCGGGTGGTCCGAGGGGGTAGGGACCCTAAGAGGTCCGTTCTTGTGACCTCACCCAACGGTAAATGAGGAGGTTACGTACTTTCACTTTTCACTTTCGTTTCAGCGAGTCAGCCCAGGCTGAGGATCGCTGGGGTACCTGACGTCGGATGGTCCGAGGAGGTAGGTACGCTAAAAGGTCCGTTCTCATGACCTCACCCCCACGGTAACGGAAGAAGTTTATCGATAGTGTCGTCATGAATTAGATATAAAGATATATGTTGAGTGTATGAGGTGTCGTGATCGGTATAAAGGGAGGTATTTATTGTAATTTACTATTAAACTAAGGTGTTTTGTTTATTAAAAAGATGGTTTTTATTAAAATTATAGATGTTTTGAGAAATGGGAAATATGGTCAGGAGAGTCATGACCTTATCCTTAAATCCAATCTGTCTGGTTCTCAGAAGTTTTGGGATTCGTTTATTTTAAATGAATTAAGGACAAGTTACTCCAAACGTTTTGATATAGGATGTATTTAACTTACGTTTAGTTTGTCAATTAGATTAATTTAGGAGTCATCTAACCACTCTATGTGAAAAGTGTTTAAAAAGCATTTGTCGATTTACGGGATCAGTCGACCAAAGTTAGACGAAGAGAGTCCCCCACCCTTTCTTTCCAACCTCTTCAGAACTGTCTTAACTTCTACGAAGAAACTTAAAAGTTATACATTTTAAGTGGTGTTCTGAAACATTTTTCCCACAAGCCTAAGGACAAAAATGTAAATCTCAGATTACAAATGAGTCGGTAAGATGGAGACAGGTATTTATCGACTAATAAGAGTTGATTAGTATTTATATATTTCACGACTATGAAATATAGTCACCAAGACTTGACTTTATCATCCATGTCGGGATTCAGAGGACAAAGTACGACTTAATCTAACTGGACCTTGTGATGAACCTCTATTGGTTTAGATATTGTATCAACATTGACGAGTGTGTAAACACTATTAAAAGAAAAATCAGTACGGGTAATATTAACCACCGAAACCCTTGACAAATCTAGGAGACTACTAACCTCGGGGACTGTATCGGAAAGGGGTATATTTATTCGAAGACTAATGAAAGTGGGAGAAAGAATAATGATGATCGTGATAGTTGTCAACTCCGGTCACTGCCATGTCCAACTTGACAGAGAAATGCAGATCGGTCTTTGAACCGGGTACGACCTCGTAGTCATCCAGAATAATAAAAAAAAGAGATGCACAACGTCCACACAAATCCATGATAATTGAAATCATAGTGTCAATAATTATATTTTGGTACACGATATAGGGTTATGGTTTATGGTAATAAACATACTAATCAAAATTAATGTCAACATGATAAAGATAATAGTAATGGACATGATCGTCGACCTTAATGATACGACAATTGTCTGACTTTGGATTTATGTTGGAAAAAAAACAGGACGTCCTCCTCCTCTAGGCTAGGAGATGGTTATAGACAAAACTAAACAGTCTGTAAGAATTCAGGTATAAAATTAACATTAACTTAAACTTTAAAGTACGTAACATTGGATAATAAATCCCCTTTCTGTCGGAAAAAACATATATACATATTATACTCGATATTATAGTCAATCTAAAAATCTAAAGTAACATACTCGGGTGGTGTATAAAGTCAAGTCAACGAGTCATTACAGACTGAGAAACGTTGGGGTACCTGACGTCGTACGGTCCGAAGGGACAGGTAGTAGTTAAGGACCTCGGATGAGTTTAAGTAGGATTTCCTTTACTCAAGGATTTCCTTTAGTCAGGACTTACAAGTAATCCTCCTGACTACAACTTCGACTTTGAGGTTATGAAACCGGTGGACTATACTTCTTGACTGAGTAAACTTTTCTGAGACTACGACCCTTTCTAACTCCCGTCCTTCTTTTCCCCTGCTGTCTCCTACTCTACCAACCTACCGTAGTGGTTGAGTTACCCGTACTCAAACTCATTTGAGACCCTCAACCCCTACCTGTCCCTGTGGACCGAACGACGTCAGGTACCCCAGCGTTTCTCAACCTGTACTGACTCACTTACTTGACTCGACTTGACTTGAGTTTGAGCACAGATAACGTAGTCACTACGGTAGGTTGGTAGAGTAGGAGACAACAGGGGAAGGGGAGGACTAGAGTTAGAAAGGGTCGTAGTCTCAGAAAGGGTTTCTCAGTCAAGGAGTGTAGTCCACCGGTTTCATAACCTTAAAGTCGAAGTCGTAGTCAGGAAGGTTACTTATAAGTCCTGACTAAAGGGAATCCTAACTGACCAACCTAGAGGAACGTCAGGTCCTCTGAGAGTTCTCAGAAGAGGTTGTGGAGTCAAGTTTTCGTAGTTAAGAAACCGAGAGTCGAAAGAAATATCAGGTTGAGAGTGTGGGTATGTACTGGTGACCTTTTTAGGATTGAAACTGATCTACCTGGAAACAGTCATTACAGAGACGAAGAATATACGACAGATCCAACCAGTATCGAAGAAGGTTCCTTGTTCAAATAAATTGAATATACGTCTCATGTAGTACGTTTTACGATCCGACCTACTTCGTGTTCGACCTTAGTTCTAACGACCCTCTTTATAGTTATTGGAGTCTATGCGTCGAGTGTAGTGGGAATACCTTCCTTCGTTTCTTGATTTCTCGGAGAACTACTTTTACTTTCTCCTCTCAACTTTTCAACCGAATTTTGAGTTGTAAGTCTTTTGATTGTATACCGTAGGACAGGGTAGTGAAGTACCGTTTATTTATCCCTTTGTTACCTTTGGTGTACAAATGTCATCCGTATTTATGACTTTGTACGTTTATGTAATTGGTGATATTAATAACGATAAGGTTGTCCCCATTTTAAAAAATCGACTAATCGTTATGAAGTACGTCTATCATAGTTTATTAGAGTAGGATTATACTCGAGACGAAGAAGTAGAAGGAAAAATGTTCATCCTCCTAATTGTCCTTAACAGGACTGATTAAGTAGTAATCTGAGACAGGAAGTACTATGTATAATACATCAACGTGTAAAGGTGATGTGTGAAAGTCATCCTCGGTACAAACGGTAATATCCTTCTAAACACATGAATAAAGGTAATAAGAGTCCGATATAAGAGTTGAGATGTTCTCGTTTTTAAGTAAAGTATTAATATTAACATCTATATTTATACAAAGAAGGGTGTTGTGAAGGACACAAATAGACCTTGTGGTACCGTTATAAGACTGTTGGGTCTACGTCTCCGCTACACTTTATGATAAATTAGTTGTCTAAGTAAGTAAAGTAATTGTCGTCAATATAATTATTAAAAGTAATAAACTCTTCGTGAACGTAGTCTTACTCTGCAGGATTGTCATCTAGATTGATGATGTTTAGATTTCACTGATTTGCCTACAGAGGTGATATAGTGTGTAAACTTCTTCTCGGGTGAATTGCAATTTAATTCTATCGATTTTCTCCTTCCTTGGGTTGGGAGATGATGACCAAAGTTCGTTTGTAGCATCGGTAATATATAATTAGTTATTTATTCCATAACCATTTTAAAATGTATTGAAACAGTTTTAATTTAACATCCACTTTTAGGACATTTAGAGGTACCGTATAGGGGAGGTTGATCCGAAAGTTCTACATTGTAGGGGATAATATCTTAAGCATGTAGAAGTACTAGTATGTAATTATTGACAGAAAACTTAATCGAGAAATCACGAGAATAATAGAGTGGTTATGATTGTTGGTTCGAATGTGTATGTGCATGTTATCTACGTGTCTTCACCTCTGGTAGACTTGTTAAGAGGGTCGGTAATAAGATTAACGGAATGGTAGTAATGTTTAAGACATGTAATATCTGTTTTAGTTATTAGGAAGAGAATGACAGTTCTGACACCCTGTGGTTTATAACTTCAATACTCATATGTCTAATACTTCTAAATTTAAAACAAAGAATATATTACGGTTGTAGTGTGGATTTTGTTCCTCATAATTTTAATAATCTTCTATTGACCCAACATAATGGGTATTTTTATTCTTAGATTTATAACTAAAGGAATCTTCTACATAATCTGGATACTCTACACGGAAGAAATCCAGACTTCTGTCTACACTAAGGTCCTACGGATCTCTAGTCTGTTTAGAACACAGTTGTTCTGGTCCAAATGTGATACCCGTTTCAAGAGACCACCGACTCTACCATTTCTTAGACGGACGTTACGTCCTCTGTGTCCAAGTTAGGGACCCAATCCTCCTCGGGAACCTCTTCCTTTACCGATGGGTAAGGTCATAAGAAAAAAAAAAAAAAGTTCTAAAATGTGTTAAAGGGGACTAGATACTCAAAAAACGAGATATACATAACTCCTATATTAAATATACACGGATTTTTTGTGTATCGTGTATCTACCCCTTTGTAACCCTTGTCACAGTCTGAAATAAAAAAACCCGAGGTTTTAGTGACGTCAACCACTAGCGTCGGTACTTTAATTTTCTGAGAATGTCGAACCTTCTTTTCAATACTGGCTGGATCTATCGTGTAATTTTTCGTCTCTCTAATGAAACGGTTGCTTTCAGACAGATCAGTTCCGATACCAAAAAGGTCACCAGTACATACCTACACTCTCAACCTGACACTTCTTTCGACTCATGGCTTCTTAACTACGAAAACTTGACACCACGACCTCTTCTGAGAACTCTTAGGGAACCTGACGTTCCTCTAGTCAGGACCTACAAGTAACCTTGTTGACTACGACTCCAACTTTGAGGTTATGAAACCGGTGGACTACACTTCTCGACTGAGTAACCTTTTCTGGGACTACGACCCTTTCTAACTCCCGTCTTCTTCTTCCCCTACTGTCTCCTACTCTACCGACCTACCGTAGTGGCTGAGCTACGTGTACTCAAACCCACTTGAGGTCCTCAACCACTAACTGTCCCTCCGGACCGTACGACGTTAAGTACCCCAGAGTTTCTCAGCCTGTACTGACCCGTTGACTTGACTGACTTGACTTTTTTGTGACTTGGTGTTTTACCGTTTAATATGTAAACAAAACAGATCGGATGTATCTTTTAAATACTTTTGTCTGATGACTGGTATGTTGTTTTGTCCTGTATAAAGATTTTTCCTGTCATCATAAGAAAAAAAAAGAAAAAGTTTTATAAGGTTCTATTAAGATTATACGTAGATCTAAAATTTTTCACCAATGTCCAAAAAGATAATTTACCATCAAAACCACCATATCTTAAAATAATAAAAGACAACTGGTTAATACTATTTTACTATAATTGACTTATCATCAATGTATTAGTGTTATCACTTTCGTTTCTTTATCTCCTTTTGTTGTCTTACCCTTTCTGATCTCTAGAGAAGTTCTTTTAATCTCTATGGTTCCCTTGTAAAGTACTTTTCTACCCGAGTTATTTCTTGTCTTTACCAGACCTGGATTCTCTTCGTCTTCTATAATTCTTCTCCACCGTTCTTATGTGTCTTCTTGACATGTTTTTTCTTGAAGTACTGTCTATTAGTGCTACCACACCGGTTATTAGATCTCGGTCTGTAGGACCTTACACTTCAGTTCACCCGGAATCTTTCGTAGTGATACTTGTTTCGATCACCTCCACTACCTTAAGGTCAACCCGACAAAGTTTAGGACTTTCTACTACGACACTTTCACGACGTGAGTTATACAGTCGATTAAACCTTTTGAGTCGTCACCCGTGTCCTGACCTTTTCCAGTCAAAAGTAAGGTTAGGGTTTCTTTCCGTTACGGTTTCTTACGAGTTTGATGGTGTGTTAACGTGAGTGAAGTGTACGATCATTTTATTACGAGTTTTAAGGGTTCGGTCCGAAGTCGTTATACACTTGACACTTGAAGGTCTACAAGGTCGACCAAAATCTTTTCCGTCTCCTTGGTCTCTAGTTTAACGGTTGTAGGCGACCTAGTACCTTTTTCGTTCTCTCAAGGTCTTTTTATAGATAAAGACGAAATAACTGATACGGTTTCGGAAACTGACACACCTAGTGTCATTTGACACCTTTTAAGACTCTCTCTACCTTTATGGTCTGGTGGACTGGACGGAGAACTCTTTGGATATACGTCCAGTCCTTCGTTGTCAATCTTGACCTGTACCTTGTTGTCTGACCAAGGTTTATCCTTTTCCTCATACAGTTCCGACATATAACAGTGGGACGAATAAATTGAATACACGTCACATGTAGTACTCTTTTCGACCCGGCCTTCTTCGTGTTCGACCTTAGTTCTGACGACCCTCTTTATAGTTCTTGGAGTATATACGTCTACTGTGGTAGGAATACCGTCTTTCATTCTCTTGATTTTTCGGAGAACTACTTTCACTTTCTCCTCCCACTTTTTCAACCGAATTTCGAGTTGTAAATCTTTTGATTCTAGTACCGTAACCAGGGTAGTGAAGTACCTTTATCTACCCCTTTGTCACCTTTGTCACAGTCTGAAATAAAAACCCCCGAGCTTTTAGTGACGTCTACCACTAACGTCGGTACTTTAATTTTCTGTGAATGAGGAACCTTCTTTCCAATACTGGCTGGATCTATCGTATAATTTTTCGTCTCTGTAATGAAACGGTTGTTTTCAGGTAGATCAGTTCCGATACAAAAAAGGTCATCAGTACATACGTACACTCTCAACCTGTACTTCTTTCGACTCGCGGGTTCTTAACTACGAAAACTTGACACCACAACCTCTTCTGAGAACTCTCAGGGAACCTGACGTTCCTCTAGGTTGGTCAGGACGCACAAGTAACCTTCTTTACTGTGACTTCGACTTTGAGGTTATGAAACCGGTGGAGTACCCTTCTCAACTGAGTGACCTTTTCTGAGACTACGACCCTCCCTAACCCCCGTCTTCTTCCCCTGCTGTCTCCTACTCTACCGACCTACCGTAGTGACTGAACTACCTGCACTAAAACTCACTTGAANTTTCGACTCGCGGGTTCTTAACTACGAAAACTTGACACCACAACCTCTTCTGAGAACTCTCAGGGAACCTGACGTTCCTCTAGGTTGGTCAGGACGCACAAGTAACCTTCTTTACTGTGACTTCGACTTTGAGGTTATGAAACCGGTGGAGTACCCTTCTCAACTGAGTGACCTTTTCTGAGACTACGACCCTCCCTAACCCCCGTCTTCTTCCCCTGCTGTCTCCTACTCTACCGACCTACCGTAGTGACTGAACTACCTGCACTAAAACTCACTTGAAGTCCACAACCACTACCTGTCCCCCCGGACCGTACGACGTTAAGTACCCCAACGTTTCTCAACCTGTACTGACTCGCTGATTTGACTTGACTATCAGTGATATTAAACAATTGTTTATGTGTTGTATTTCTCATTGTTTAAAACTGTACTTTATATATTTATTTTTTCTCATTTTACTACCACTGAAGTATTCGTTAATTACTATTTTCCGATAGTCGTATTTTACATGACAAAATAGATCCTCGAATAAATATAAATATATTGGGGAACCCTAACGTTTCTCAGTGTGTGTTGACTCGCTGATTTTGAAAATCAAAAGGACCATTGGTTTTCGTTTTTAAATCCTATATAATCACTTCGTGTTTTTTACTCGTATGTTGTTCCCCTTTGGTGGTGACATATTTACATCCGTCTTTGTCTCCCCTATTATTCCGTATACTTTTTGGTCTTCTGTTTGTTATTCTACCGTCATCGATCATGAATGTATATTTTTAGTGAGATTTATAGTCAGTTGGGTCAGTGAGTCAGTACAGACTGAGAAACACTGGGGTACCTGACACCGTGTAGTCCGAAGGAATAGGTAGTGGTTAAGGACCTCGAACCAGTTTGAGTACAGGTAACTCAACCACTATATTTATATTTACCTGAGATTCATATTTACCTGAGTTAAGTAGTTGGTTTTCTGTGTCTAACTGACCGACCTATTTTTGCCCTCTTTGTCTTGTGATATATTGTTCCCTCCTTTAAGGGACGTACAGGTCACCAAGCCTGAGACACGAAGGTAACGTCCCTCCTACCCAAACTAGGGACTAGTCCCTTGGTTCCAGGGTGTTTAACGTATGACACAGTTCTTGTTTTTGTTGTTGTTTGGTGACATCATCCCTTGTAGACATGAGATGACAATCGTTACCTATCTATTAGGTCTGTCTTTTAATTGTTCTTTTAAAACCTGAACTTTGCATGAAATCTGATTCACGTACATTGTCTATATATATTTTGTAAGGTAGGTTGTTCTCGTTTTAAGTATCAGAAAAGTTATCATGTACCTTGTAAAAAACTCCATCTAGTATACTGTCTTGTGTTTAGGATCGTTTAAATTCTTCTAGATTTTGTATGGTCGATAGAAAAGACTAGTGTTACGAAACTTTGATCTTTAGTTGTTCTCCTTTCGACCTTTTAGATGTCTATACACCTTTGATTTGTGGTGGAAAGATTTGTTAGTGACCCGGTTTCTTCCTTGGTTTTTTCATTTTTTACTAGTGATTTACTTCTGCCTTTATGTGTATAACTTAGGATCCCCTACAACACTTTAATCAAGACTTTCCTTTCTAAATTTCTATTGACGTTCATTATTCTTTAATCTTTTGAGTTCATTTGTTAATACCTGTCTCTAAACATTGTGATATGTCCTCGACCACTAGTTTTGATAGGGGTTCTTTTTCTTTACGTTTTCCGTTTCACCAACAGACTCCTCGGGAATGTTTATAGACTCATTTCTTCTCTTCGTTTTCCGTTTCCTCTTTTCCTTTCTATATGGGTAGACTTACGTCTCAAGGTTTCTTATCGTTCCTCTCTATTCTTTTGGAAGAATTTATTTGTTACGTTTCTTGATCTCCTTTGGATATCTTACCCTTTCTGATCTCTAGAGAAGTTCTTTAAATCTCTATGATTCCCTTGTAAAGTGCGTTTCTACCCGTACTATTTACTGTCTTTACCATACCTGGATTGTCTTCGTCTTCTATAATTCTTCTCCACCGTTCTTATGTGTCCTCTTGACATATTTTTTCCAGAATTACTGGGTCTATTGGTGTTACTACACTAGTGAGTAGATCTCGGTCTCTAAGTCTCACACTTCAGTTTACCCGGAATCCTTCGTAGTGCTACTTGTTCTGATTACCTCCACTACCTTAAGGTCGACTCGATAAAGTTTAGGATTTTCTACTACGACACTTTCACTACGTGAGTTATACGGTCGTTTAAACCTTTTGAGTCATCACCGGTGTCCTGACCTTTTCCAGTCAAAAGTAAGGTTAGAGTTTCTTCCCGTTGTGGTTTCTATCAAATTTGATGACGTATTAGTGTGATTAAAGTGTATGATCGTTCCACTACGAGTTTTAGGAAGTTCGTTCCGAAGTTGTCCTGTACTTGGTTTTTGAAGGTCTACAAGTTCGATCCAAATCTTTTCCGTCTCCTTGGTCTCTAGTTTAACGGTTGTAGGCGACCTAGTAGCTTTTTTGTTCTCAAGGTCCTTTTGTAGATGAAGACGAAATAACTGATACGGTTTCGGAAACTGACACCTAGTGTTGTTTGACACCTTTTGAGAATTTCTCTATCCATATGGTCTGATGGAATGGACGGAGGACTCTTTGAACATACCTCCAGTTCCTCGTTGTCTTGACCTATACCTTGTTATCTGACGAAGGTTTAACCCTTTCCTCATACAGTTCTGACACATAACAGTGGGACGAATAAATTGAATGTGTGTCTCATGTAGTACACTTTACGGTCCGACCTACTTCGAGTCGGATCTTAGTTCTAACGACCCTCTTCACAGTTATTGGAGTCTTTAAGTCTATTGTGGTGGGAATACCCTCTTTCGTTTCTCCTCGATGTATAAGAGAACTACTTTCTCTTTCTCCTCTCACTTTTTCGACAGAATTTTGAGTTGTAAGTTTTTTACTTCTAGTACCGTAGGTCAGGGTGTCGAAGTACCGTGCATTGTACCTTTGTCACTCTCTGACATAAAAGAAACCGAGGTTTTAGTGACACCTTTAATTTTCTGAGAACGAGGAACCTTCTTTTCGTCACTGTTTGGAGCTGTCATATAATTTTTAGTCTCTGAATTGAAACGTTCGTTTCCAAACATCTCAGTTTCGATACCACGACCCCCAGGTCGGGGCCACCTAGGTCCCTTAAGTTTCCCACCTGCCGCAACCGCACTCTTTTTGAATAAATAACTAACTATATTCTAATCTAATTCTTTGTTATCACATCATCCTTCTAATTCACCTCTTTCTCCCGACTTATCGAACCTAATGCGACTTCTGGTTATTTTAAGGTCTGTTCCTTAAACGTGGTAGATACAACCCGGTGGCCGCGAACGTACTTATAGATTCCCACGGAGCGGAATCCGAAGGAAAACGCGCCCAGAATTGTCGGTCCCGTTCATTCATCTGAACCGCTCGGAGGCGCGGGGTCTACCTTTAAGTCGGACTTCAATTTCATTTCTTCTTCTCTCTCTCTGTACCCCCTTTGGTCAGGTCACTGACTGAGGCAGGAGACAACAAGTCTTCCGGAAAATATGAAAACTATTTTGTACCTCTAGTTACCCATTGTGTTTCAATACGTCACAATCGTCAGGTCTGAGAATAGTTTTGGTCCGAAAAGACAGACGTATGGATTAACATATGTGTTCAGAATCCATTAAATGTAGTAGAAGGTCGGTTTTCCCGGTTAATTGTAAAATGTCGGAAAAAAGACTATTTACAAACAGTTGGTCTTCTGAATAAACACAACTAGAAGGGTTCCAGACCACGGTGAGAGTCTTTCGTGATTTATTTTAATGTAAGAATATGTCGTTGCTATATTGTTGAATTTTGTTCATCTCCCTCATGTCACTAAATGTCGTTTTTTCTTCGTTAAATGAGTTTTCAGATCACAACGATTGTAGTTTTGATGATACATAGAAAAAGATGTAGGACGAATGTAACTCATTGTAGGAAGGTCCACGGATTTTCTATTTCTTATACCTCCAGACCGTCGTTAGGAACTCAGTTGTCACTTTTGGGCAGTGGTTATACTAAAAATTGAGAAATCTTTTCCGAGACATAGAAATTCTACGAAAGGTCGAAACACGGAGAGCGCCAACCCCCCGACATTCGTTAAGTGTCCGACATTCTTCAGACCCCTTGGACAATCCGTTCCATCTCTCGATAGTCTCCCCCAAATCGACTTTGTAGGGTAAGTTTACGTCTTCCGATTTTGGGACTTAACTGAAAAAAGGTCTCTTATAGTCTTCTCACCTTTTCGTCCGTCTAAGAATAAAAAACCTCCCACCTACGAGTCCTTTAAGGTCCCCCTTTTGGACTCCAGACTAATCGGAACGGTAGTCTCGAGAACGACGTACTGGAACAGTGCCCACCTTAAGGAGTACGACCGAGGGCCGTGATACCAAAAAGATCATCAGTATAAACCAACACTCTCAACCTGGTATTTCTTCCGACTAACGGCTTCTTAAGTACGAAAAATTGACACCACGACCTCTTCTGAGAACTCTCAGGGAACCTGACGTTCCTGTAGGTTAATCAGTTAGGATTTCCTTTAGTTGAGACTTATAAGTAACCTTCCTGACTACACTTCGAGGTTATGAAACCGGTAGGCTAAGATTCTCGGTTGAGTAACCTTTGCTGCAACTACGACCCTTCCTAACTTCCGTCCTTCTCTTCCCCTACTCTACCAACCTACCGTAGTAGTTGAGTTACCTGTACTCAAACTCGTTCGAGGTCCTCATTAACTTCCTATCCCTTCGGACCACACGTCGTCGGGTATTCAGCGTTTCTCAGTCTGTACCGATTATTGTTTATTTGTTGGATTTAGATGTGAAGTACTTTGATCTTTTTCTTCTTGTTTAATTTGTGTTACAATTGTCTACCACCCTTTATCCTAGACTCGTCTTCGTTTACTTTATCGTTGGTCGTTTTGTCATCTTTCCCAATTAATTTGTTTCTTGAACAAAAAGACTTTGTAAAATTTATTAACTGTTCTGAAATCGATTTCCTCGTTTACTGATTTTAATATTTACTTTCTCTTCCATAATGTTAACTATGATATCTTTATGAATCCTAGTGTTCTCGTATACTTATTAATATACGGTTACTTAATCTATTGGATCTTCTTTACTCATTCAGGGATCTTTGTGTACTGGTTGGTCCTGACTTAGTCCTTATCTTTTAAATTTATCTGGTTTTTGTTCGTTTTTTGAACTATGTCATTAAAACCGAGTCGACCATTTCTTAAGCGGACGTTACGGCCTCTGAACTCAAACTAGGAACCCAACCCTTCCAAGGGACCTCCTCCCTTTCCGATGGGTACGTTCATAAGATCGAACCTCTTAAGGTACCTGACATCAGGTGCCCCCAGTGTTTCTCAGCCTGTGCTGACTCACTGAAAGTGAAAGTTATGTCTTTTAAGTACCGGTCTAACGAAATGATCGTTGAAGAGGGTTATTAAATTTCTTAATTAGGGTTAAGAAGAAGATTTTGAGAACGTCTGTTAACTTCACTTCCCTCATGAAGGTTTACATAAGACGTTCCGGACTTAATGTAAATATGGTTTCGACTTATTCCTGTCATATTCCTTTCTTTTGATATATCTGGTTATAGGGACTACTTATATCTACGTTTCTTATAATCATTTGGTTTAAGTTCTTGTGTAATTTTCCTAAAATATTTTACTGGTTAACCCTAAATAGGGACCCTACGTCCCTACCAAGTTGTATATGTTGAATTATTGACACTGTGTAGTGTAATTATCTTACTTTCTATTTTTAATACACTAGTGGAGTTATCTACGTCCTTTTGATAAACGGTGTTATGTAGTAAAGTACTATTTTTAGGAGTTGGATAACACATATCTTCTTTACGTCGAGTTGTATTATTTCCGGTAGATACTGTTTGAGTGTCGATTGTGAGATGTGTTACCACTTTTTAACTTTCTAAAAAGAGGTTCTAGTAACAGTTCTGTTCCTTTCACTTTCACTTTCAGAGAGTCAGCACAGACTGAGAAACACTGGGGTACCTGATTAGTCAGGCACCTTAAGAGACCCGGTCTTATGACCTAACCCATCGGAAAGGGAAGAGGTCCCCTAGAAGGGTTGGGTCCTTAGTTTGGGTCCAGAGGACTTAACGTCCGTCTTAGAAATGGTCGACTCGGTCTTTCTATGAGAGAATAGTGAGAATAAGTTGTATCGTGACCTTCAGGGTCGGTCTTATAAATCCGTTGTGTTTCTTTACTTTACGTAGATTTATTTTTTCTTCATTTAACAGTAGGGAACGTATATTGAAATGTATGTCTTTTAGGGTTTATGTTTGGTTTTGACAACCTTTGTGTCAGTCATTTTGACTTTTTTTTTTTTTAGCTGTATGTCTTTAGTCATAATCATATATTGTTTTTACTTTATAGACCTTTTCTTTATTTGATCGTGTAAAGTTATCGAAATTTGTTATTTTACGGATCTTTTTAAAATTAGTGAATTCACTTTATAGACAAGTTACTTTTCGTGTGTCAAAACAACTTTCTTCAGTCTCCGTTTTTGTTTTCGTTTCTGTAAGTTACAAATACCTAACTTTCTTAATTATAACAATTTTACCAGTATCTAAATTTATATCTTTTATCTAAATATCTATATCCAGTTGTGAATCTCAAAGTTAAGGTAGGGAAAGTTTAAGATTACCTTAAGAAGAATCTTTATCTTTGTTTTCAGGGTTTAAACATCCTAGTGTTTTCTGGGACTTATCGGTTTCATTAAGACTCCTTCTTGTTTCAACCTCTAAGTGTGGAGGACTAAATTTTTATATGGTGTTAGTTCTCATTATTATACCAAGATCTTATTTTTATTTGTGTGTCTGGGTATCTTGTCTTGTTTCTTAGGTCTTACTTGGTATATTTATAAAAATTTTATAAACTCTTCTCTCGGTCCTTGTGGATCACCCCTTTCCTGTCAGAGAAGTCAGTCACCTAGTTCGACGTCTTGTTAGTTTGACCTGGTGATAGTCTTTTGTCAGTGTTTATAATTGAGTTCTAGTTAGTATCTATATCCTGTACTATGGTATTATGAGGTCCTTCTTCTGTCCCACCTTCAAGAAGTTGTAGCCAGACCATTACTCAAAAATCTATACTGTGGTTTCCGTGTGTGTTGTTTTTGTTTTTTGGTTACACTGGTGTAGTTTAAATCTTCGGAGACGTGTCGTTTTCTTTGTTAATTGACTTTACTGTTCGTTACCCTCTTTTAAAAACGTTTGGTTCATGTCACCAATTATAGGTTTTGTACACTTCTTGAGTATCTTGAGTTGTCGTTAGACTAAAATTTTATCCGTTTCCCTACTTTGTTTGTAAAAGGGTTTCTTTTGTGTATTTACCAATTGTCCATATACTTTTCTACGAGTTCCATTGATTAGTCTCTTTATACGGAGTTTTGGTGTTATTTGATAGTGGAGTGTGGAAAGTCTTTCGGATAGTGGTCCTCCTGTTCCCTACCGTTCAAAACTGTTCTTCCTTTTCTTTTCACTTGAACAATACATGTGAGAAACAGCCTTACGTTCAGCCAAGTGGATGATACCTTTTGTTGTGTCTCTAAGGAGTTTTTTAATTTGTCTAGATGGATTCCTTTACTTTTGTCCAAAAATTTCCCTATTATACGTGAGGATACAAAAAATATCGTAATAAGAATTATCGAGTCTATATTTTTATTGATCCACGGGTAGTTGTTTATTTACCTATTTCTTGTACTCTATATCTGTAAACGTGTTACCTTATAATAAGTCGGTATTCTTTCTTCATATAGGACTGTAAACGTTGTTGTACCTACCTAGAACTCCTGTAATCTGATTCACTGTATTCAGCCCGTCTCTTTCTGTTTATGAATTCTATAGTGAATGTGAGCCTTTACTTTTTGTCGGTTTAAGTATTTTTGTCTCATATGCCAAAGATCCCCTTAGTCGTCCGCCACCCTCCTCAATCTTGTATAAAACAGCACATGTTTGAACGTTGTTCATTATTTATACAGGGTCTCTAGTTTATGTAGTGTATCACTTATGTCTGTTGTTATAAGATAACATACAATTCATGATCTTACATTATAAAGTAAGTGGTTTTTCTTTAATTCAAAGTACTATCTCCACGATTAATAGTGTCGTTACCTTTAGCATAATGCTATATGTATACGTAGTTTAATTATACAACATGTGAAATCCAAACCGTCCTCTGCCCCTGTCGTCTCCTACTCTACCAACCTACCGCAGAGACTGTGTTATCTGTACTCAAACACGTCCGAGGCCCTCTACCACTTCCTGTCCCTTCGGACCGTACGACGGCAGGTACCCCAGTGTTCCTCAGCCTGTACTGACTCTCTGACTTGTTGTTGTGAAACTTAAATATGTCACGACACACAATTCACACAAAGTTAGTTTTTTCTTTAACCGTAAGGTCCTTGATCTTAGGTCCATCCGAACTTAAAGAGAAAGTAATAGAGAGTCCCAGTTCCATCTCTGTTGGACCCGAGTGTACTACTTAGTTATCACATATATTTCATAAAACGATTCTTTAAAAACGTACAATATAGTATCTTATACTTCCTAATGTACACTTAAAAAGACATAGAAGATGGTTACCTCCTGTTGAACCAAACCAGGTAAGTGACTACCCCTTCCTTTGACAGGACGAATAAGTGGAGTATCATCTTTTACTTCAGTGTGCACTTGTGACAGCTCTTACGTTCGTTGTCCCAGTTGAACTACCATGTAACAGGAACTAGTGACTTAGTCATGATGTCTTATTAGTTGTTATTTATCGTACTCTAGAGGTCTAATTTTAGTTTAGGTAAAAGGGTCAAAAGTCTCGTCCTAGAGAAAAAACATTACAAAGTCTACCCAAACTGTGTCCTGTCAATCTCTGGTCTGAACATCTTATTAAAACTTACCTTATCAGGTGTATTTTTCCTTTCTTTTGAATTACATAGATCGGTAGTTCCTCTCGATCTTTCTTTTGATAAGATCCTCTTCGGTATAAACCTGATGGTTGTTTATTTCATTTCGTTGAATCTCCATTCTAAAAACGTTTACAATCTCAAGGGCTTCCGATACCCCCTTAAGGGACCTCCAGGTCCCCAATTTTGAGACACGAAGGTTGTGCCCTCCGTACCCAAGGTATGGATCAGGCCCTTGATCCCAGAGGGTACGACGTTGGTTTTCGTTCGTTTTGGTTATTCCATACCCAATGTCCCTGAGGTTAGACTCTCGTGCACCCCTTCTTCTGAAAAAAGAAAAAGACCAAAAACAAAACCGGTCTGGTACATCGAATACCCTAAAGTCAAGGGACTGGTCCTTGACGTGGACCCAGTGTCTTCACTTTCGACCCTTAGGATTCGTGTTCCGATGGTCCATTGAGGGTCCTTCTGTATAAATAGAACTATGGAAAACCCACGGGTTCTGTCGTAATTGAGTTTAGGATCCTCAATTTCACGTAAGGAACCCTTGTGTACACCGGTATCCACCGACTCACCAAGGTCCACGTAAACTTACCTACCAGTTCTTTCTTTCAGGTACTTTGTTACTTCCTAACAACCCGTGTAAGAAATAATGAAATAGGTAATAGACCTTCCATGTGGACACGACTCCTCACGGACAAACCATTCAGGACTTCATTTATACGTTTGTTTCCATTATAACCAAATAGTCTTAGAACCCGGTCTCTTGGGACCCTCGGGTATGTCTGGGACGGGGGTTTAGGTGGGAGGAGATGGGGAGTCCTATTGGAGTAGTAGATCCCAGTCAGGGAAATAGGAACCAACCCCACCTTTGTGTTAACGGAGACCAACTTTTTACAAGAGATTCAATACTTCTATCACCGAACCCCATATAGTCTCAGAGACTTTCTAAGTAAACATAGGTTCTTGAATACTAGGAGGAAGTTGACCGAACGGTCTGCAACACAAGAAGACAAGGAGTACCTTCCTTTCCTCTAAGTCGGAGTAGTCCTCTCACGGAGAGGACCATATCGGAACATTCTTCACACAACTAGTTTCAGAGTCCACAAAAACTAGACCTGAACCACCCTCGGACACAGACTTGTATACAGGTGAACATCAGTGTAGTTCACCCGTGTCCGTGACTTCCGTATTAAAAGTTAGGTACAGACATAGTACCTTCCGTAGACTCGGTGTCTTCCACCGAAAAGTAAACCTAGTGTCAAGAATCGTCTATCCCCTTTCCGAAATTCCCTGTGGATATATCGACTCCGGAATCTGAGACTATATGGCGTTTGGTGATAGAAGTATTGAATCTATTGGAAAAAGTTGGTCTCCGTTAACCCCACCTTTGTTCCTATTAGGTGGAGGGGGTGGGGGGGGGGGGGAAGTCGAGGGGGACGGTGCGTGTGTGTCTGGTTCCTATTAGGAAGTAGCAAAGTACCTGAAAGAAAGAACTGGTAGGTAAGTTTACCCGGAGACTCTCCGTCTAGTGATAAATGGGATCCTGAGTTTTTTACCCTCGATAATTCTGTAGTTGAAAGTCCTCTGTCTTCGCTTTCTCTGCATTATCACATACTCTTCAGGTGGTAAAGTTGGTTGGTCACCTCCTCGGTGTCGATCGGTCCAATCTGCGAACGGGACTTAAATGTGGATCAAACGTTCCTAGTCTACTTCCCATATTTATGTTGGGGTTCTAATCCGGGTTCTCTATAACGGGAGACGGACTGTCCAACCACCCTTTGGCTTGACCTAAGAATGAAGAAGACTACAGGTACAGTGGCAAAAAAAGACGGGATCTGTACCGAAATCTTAGTTTCTTGAGTCGTGTGTCTTGTCTCGTCTTCATCAGACCCTTACGGGACCGTCTTCCGGGGTCACGACGGAGGGACGGAGAAGGGACCCTGGGTTCGGGGCACAATTGACGACAACACTCATGGAGTGTCCGGACGCTCGGAACATCTACGGGACGGAACTCTGACTTCTGTCTCACTTTTTCTATAGTCACTAGTAAGCTGTCCCCTAGGGTGTACAGACTTCACCTCCCAGGATCTCGTTGTACGACGGTACCTACCGTTCGTCCTCTCCGGTCGTTAGACACTGTTACCTCCTTCTCTCCGACGGTAGATGTCCCCCTTAACTGTAGTCCAACCGAATAGTCAATGGTGCCTTTGGTCTTCGATTCCATCCTCGTTCGTACATCCGTCAAAGATCAATTCGGGATATTAATTCTCCTAACCTATCAGTACACTTCGTCCCTGACCAACTCGTCCCCTACATCTCTCTTGTTCCCTTTTCGATAGAACTTACCGGACGATTAGGGGATGTATTGGACGGGCTGGGGGTGTTATAGACCTGGGGAAGGAAGGAATTATAGGGACCCCAGTCCCTATAGTTCCACGTGACGTTTGTCTAGGGTATCTATGTTATGTGTGGTGTCGTCGATCTCTCAGGTTTTCTACCCGATTGAAACCTCGGTCCGTGATTAACCCAGTTAAAAAGTACCTTAAGGTCTCCTTCTGTTGTTTCCGTAGAACGACACCTGGGTTGTTAGTCTGAGTAAATCATCACTCCAATGACAACAACGGGACAGACGTTTGTCTAGGGGAGACGAGCCTGAACTCCACTTTATATTCTACAAATTGTCCGAGTTACGTCCCTTTTAGTACTGGTAATTCTTTTAGGTTCGTCGTCGTGGTAAGACTGTATTACGGTGGGGACAGATGCCATAACAGAACCCGACGTCATGGTAATGCGTTGGAGTCAGGCGTAGTCAAGTAAAGTCGGTGAGTCAACACAGGCTGAGAAACACTGGGGTACTTAGAGTCGTGCGGTCCGGAGGAACAGGTAGTGGTTGAGGGCTCCAAGTGAGTTAGAGTGCAGGTAACTCAACCACTACGGTAGGTCGGTAGTTTAGGAGACAGTAGAGGAAAAGGAGGACGGGGGTTTGGGAGGGTCGTAGTCTTAGAAAAGGTTACTCAGTTGAGAAACGTACTCCACCGGTTTCATAACCTCAAAGTCGGAGTCGTAGTAAGAGAGGTTTCTTCAGGGTCCCGACTAGAGGAAGTCTTACCTCACCAACCTAGAGGAATGTCAGGTTCCCTGAGAATTCTCAGAAGACGTTGTGGTGTCAAGTTTTCGTAGTTAAGAAGCCGTGAGTCGAAAGAAGTATCAGGTTAAGAGTGTAGGTATGTACTGGTGACCCTTTTGGTATTGGAACTGATCTACCTGGAAACAACCGTTTCATTACAGAGACGAAAACTTATACGACAGATCCAACCAGTATTGAAAAGAAGGTTCCTCATTCGCAGAAAATTAAAGTACCGACGTCAGTGGTAGACGTCACTAAAACCTCGGGGGTTTTTATTTCAGACTGTGACAAGGGTGACGAAGGGGTAGATAAAGGGTATCGGCCATAGTTTATCACCTCTCCCACACTGTCTGGTGTCACAATTATATTACCACGGAAAGAGGTAATTCTCCGGACCGAAGTAATAGAATCCACCCCGGTCTACTTTAGATATTCAGGGGAAGACCATGATTATGATTGGGGGTGCCCCGACGTTTGGATTTTGTACCCCCTGAAGGGATGGTCAGGGTCCCGGTAAATGTTATACAAGGGACACCCCATCTAGGACACCGTTCCTGTTTTCACTCAAGAAAAGGACTGGCAATCGACCGTTACTGGAACCCACCAATTAGTAAGTTGAGTCTACCACTACTGAACAACGGAAACCAATTGTACTGCATCCGGGACCTCACTAACGAGGACTTTATAAATCAATGTTCAAACACCCTGACTTCAATCGGATGACCAAGTGGCCAACTCTGTCACCCAAAGGAAATATTCAACATAAAATTCATCAGGTGAGTAGGAAGTTAATCGGACCGTCACCATACCGACATCCCGTCCACCTTAGAGGTCCCATACTGTAAAAATAGTCAGGTAAAGACTTGAAGTACCGACGAATTCACCCCCCACAACACACACACACACATCGGGTTTCGATGAGAATAATAAAGTGGTAAAGGTGTCCAAGGTTTACTTACCAAGTCCCACTGACCGGGGTAGGTTAAGGGTTAGGACAGGGATTCAAATACAGGGATCTCGGACACAGACAGTTAAAAATCTCCACCACCCAGTCCCCATACAAACATGAAACATTTTTCGTTATTTTAGTCTGAGAACACAAAACGGACATAGTGTTCGGGAGGGGTACGTCAGTCCAGTTGGGTTTCGTGGTCCGACGATGAAAATTTGACCTTTCTCTGACTCCAATCGTCCTACCGTAGTCATATTACCTTCTCTTTTATAGAGAATGTCATCAGTCTAAGGTGTCCTTGGGTGTACGATCACCTGCCGGTGGGGTCTAATTGGGGTATTAAAAAGGACAGGGTAGGCATAAGTAGTTTTAAAACCGGGAGTACCCCCCAAAGTCGTCAGAGGACCGACTGAGTGGTCAACGACCCGACGTTGTGTGTCCGGACGTGCGAACATCCACAGGTCGGAACTCTGACCTCTTTCTCGACTCTCTGTCGCCCCTTCTTCAGGTGTCGAGTAGTCTGTTTGTAGGTTCTCCTTCCCAGGAGCTCGTTGTTGTACGGTACGAGTCGTCCGTCGTCCTTCGTGCGACTCCGTTAGAGGTGAGAAACTCCCTCCTCGGATGGTAAATATCCCCATAACTGTAGTCCAACCGAGTAGTCAATGGGTCTTTTGGTCGTCGGCCCCGTCGTTCGTACCTCCGTCAATGATAATTCGGGACATTAATTCTCCTAACCTACCAGTACGCTCACTTCGTCCCTGACCACTTCGTCCCCCTACTTGTCTCTTGTTCTCCTTCGGTAGAACTCACCGGACTGGGACGTACCCGGGTGACTAGACCCTCGAAGTGGTCATTACACGTGTTTGTAGACCTTTTTATGGTCTCCGATGTGTCGAATCGAGACTCCTTTCACGTCGATTACTTCAGGTGGTCCCTGTCGTCTACAACGATCCTGACGGCATGCCGTGGTCACTAGTCGGGGATCTCTTTGACACGTCAGTAAGTCCTAAGACAGACCCTTCTCTCCCACCAGGTCACTAGGAGACACACTTTCGGTAACACTAGTGGTAAATTTTAGACTAAGAAGAGTGGACACAGCCACCCTAACTCTTTTCGTTTCCCATAGTGACTGTGTCCTCACAGACCCAAACTAGTATTTATCTTGACCAGAGGGAACCTTACACTTCAGTGTGTTTCCTTTGTAGTATAAGACACGATATGACCCCAGGTTCCCGTACTTCCTACATAAACTGTCAGATCTCCGTCCTCAATTATCTTTGGTTGAACGTCCTTCTCAATTTCATACGACGACGACGACGATGACGATTCAGTGAAGTCAGTACAGACTGAGACACGCTGGGGTCTCTGCCGTCGGGTGGTCCGAGGGGGTGGGGACCCTAAGAGGTCCGTTCTTGTGACCTCACCCGACGGTAAAGAAAGAGGTTACGTACTTTCACTTTTCACTTTCACTTCAACAAGTCAGTACAGGCTGAGGATCGTTGAGGTGCCTGACGTCGGATGGTCCGAGGAGGTAGGTACCCTAAAAGGTCCGTTCTCATGACCTCACCCAACGGTAACGGAACAGAGCTAGAAGGGCTGTGTCCCTAGTTTGGGACCAGAGGACGTAACGTCCGTCTACGAAATTGGAGACTCGGTGGTCCCTTCGGGTCTACTTCATGTCCTGAGGACTTTACTTTCGGTGGTATATATTCCTCTCAAACAGATCAGTGGTCCTATTCTAAACTGTTAATCCGAAACACCCCTCTCCTCTCGTTCCCAAGTCAAGTTGGAGGTACGACTAATCTAGAGAGTCACCACACACTTCTAGGATCTTATCTCCTCGACCCACAATAAATATCTTATCTCTTCTGGAGTTCGAAATCCCCGGGTCCAGGACTCGATGTCCTAGAACGAAGGTTTTTAACGTTATGTCTTTTCTCTTCTGGAAAGGGATGGAAACTCCTTTCGACTGTAGTATCTAAGGTATTGTATGTTCCTCGTAGTTTCGGGTCCTCGTCCAGTCGTGTAGGTTACTCCACCGGTTTTCCCTCCGACCTCTGGACCCCAACGACTACACCTCTGGATTCCCTTCCCCACTACCTTCTTTATTCAGTGTCCCTTGATGTCCGTTCGTCTCTACGATTGTTGATCGGGTGTCAGTGACCCTTACTCTCGAAGGGAGACTACCAATGTCGTCACATAGTCGTCGAACCCCTAGGTTTGACCGGTGATCCCGGTGTATTACCTCTTTGTGGTCGATTTTGTCACCTCTCTAATCCCGTCAGTTCAATTCCCTCCTACCGAGGTTATGAGACCGGTGGACTACGTTTCTTGATTGAGTAAACTTTTCTGCGACTACGACCTTTTCTAACTTCGGTCCTTCTTTTACCGTGCTGTCTCCTATACTACCAACTTACCGTAGTGGCTGAGCTACCTTTACTCAAACTCATTCGAGACCCTTAACCACTACCTGTTCCTTCGGACCGAACGACGTCAGGTAACCCAGGTTCTCAACCTGTGCTGAACTCGTTGACTTGATTCCCTGCGTACCGTACGACTTCAGGTACCCCAGTGTTTCTCAGTCTGTGTTGAATTGGTAACTTGTTGTTGTTAGGGTATTTTCTGTTCACCTCCCGACAGGATCTATGTCGTCTTTCGTTTTCTCACTGGGGACAACCCACCGTCAAGAGGGTCTGTGTGAGAGGGTGTCCGACAACGGAGTCGTCGGGGAGATGGACGGGGTAAGGACGAGTCTAGACGGTCCGTCGAGGGTCGAGAAAGGATCACAGACTCGTCATTACGACTCACTCTTCCTTCTCTTTACCCGTGTCGCCCATGACAAAGAACCTGAGACGTCTCTGTCCGACGAAAACGTTCTCGAGGTCTAATAACACGTTGGACGACCAGAAGGGACCTCGAACCTAAGGGCCTGTAGGCACTTTGTGTCTGTGACTACGACGGTGATTTGAGAGTCCCGACGTCACTCCTTGGTTACGCTAGCACCCGACTCCCACGAGAAACTTGAGAGCACACACAAATCACAGTACTTGTCGTCGTACACAGGTCTTGGGTCCACCCCCGCTTTAACTGACTCAGTTGTTCGGTTTTAAACAAGAAGAAAAGAGACCTTTGACCGTGACCTTGGAGTCCAATGTCCAGTCCATATTTATCAGTTATCACCGACTCCTTGCAGTTAAACACACCTCCAAGACTTTGGGATCTCCTTCGTTGACACTCACAAAGACAGGATCGGAGAGTTAAACGAAAGGACCCAGGTCACTCATAGAAGGACGGACTTACCCACGAAATAGGATGACCACGACTCCTTCCGTCCCAGATATATCGACAAGATCAGATCCTCCCACTCACAACCTCCTCCCCGTGTTCCATTATTACCTACGACTCGTGGCACAAGAAAACAAACCACCCTCTACACAAAGGACCCGACCCTCTTCCCCTCTCAACCTACACTGTAGGTTGGTCTAGAAACTACGGTAACAGGGACACCTTTTACGGTAAGTAGCAGGAGAACCTTCCTCCGGGAAGAGACCGGTCTTTCGGGGAAGGGAGGGTGATGGAGTCGGAAGGTCACTTGGAGACAGGAAACAAACGTGTCCAGTGAGTCCGAAAGTAAGTTCAGAAAGGTTACGGGAACTCGGGAAAGGTACCAGTTTCGAAATGTCAAAGACGGAGTCTCTTCTTTCTTCGGGTTGTCACCCTGACTGGGTACAGGACATGGGTGGGGACTAGAGTGAATCGAGGAGGCAGGGAAAGACTACCATTGACCTTCGAGATAACCTGTAGACACTAAAGGAGCGGACTTCGGTCGGAAGGGGATTGACACGCAAAGTGTACAGGGAAGGAGGTACTCCGGCGACCGGGTGGAGGAGAACCTTCAGACCTGTCTGAGATCCATACGGTCCCTGAAAAGAGCACCTCGAGTCCTTACTGTTTGGGACCATTTGTGTGTCAGTGCGTGGGTAGGACACGAGTCCTGTCTGGAGTGGGTCAAATCCTGAGACCCAAAGAAGTCTGTCGTGACGTCTGGAGGTTATGATCAGACAGGTCTTGTCGTTCACTCTCCTTTACGTAGACATAACAGTGTCGATTCAGTCGGTGGAAGGACCATGTCTTTTCTTATTCGTCCGGGTCTCTCCCTTCCCAGGGTGGGCCCCGGGGGTCACTCAGGGAGGACCCCACTGTCCCCGGAGTCACTCCTTAAGATGTGGGACCAGTGTCACGGGGACCGTCCCTACTGTTCGGGTTTCTCCCTACTGTGTCTCGTAGACTCTTATCTAGGTACACGACCGTCTCGTCTGTCTCCGGGCCGACCAGGCGAGTACAGGAGGGACCGGTCTGGAATAGGATTGAAAGGGATTTGACGAAAGCCTCGGGTGACGAGACCCGGGGTCTCCTACCCTCTCCTCTAGCCCCTTCCCGAAGAGGACGGGAGGTCCTCGACCCGGTCGGGATTAGGAGCAGGAACCTGGTTCTCGTCGGGGAGAGACAAGGAGACGGATCCTGTACGAAGAGGAGGGAGAGAGGTACAACGAGGACGAGTGTGTCAGGGTCTCAAGGGACCCGCTTCTTTACCTACAGATAAGACTCTTTTGTGAGTGGCTAGGGACGTGGGACCAACACACACGGGGTGGTCGCCTATCGGAAGCACCAGTACTACCTACTCTACCCTCTCTTCCGGGGGCCCCCCTCTTCCCCCTAGTTCCATCTCGACCCTGGTACCCGGACAGGGCCACCCTTCCCCACCCGTGACCCTAACATTGGTTCGGTCTTTGACCCAGAAGACGATCCCTTCGGAATATCTACTAGAAGAAGGATTTACCCACCCAAAGTGGGTCTAAAACTCGGGTGGATTTTGTGCCGAAATGACCAAGCGATTCTGACTGACGGGACTCGGAGGTCGAAGTAGTGGTCGACAGGACTAAGGAGGGGATCTTAGAAGACTGAGGGTGGTTGGGTTTTCCGTGTTTCTTATTTACTGACCATAAACATCAGTAGACGAGATCTTGAATTAATGTACAGGTAAACCTAATTTCCCAAGGAGAGGTTCAGTTTCTAAAAATTATAAATTAACTCAAGATGAGGTACTACTCACTCTTTCCTACTCCGTCACACCGGGGTTTGAGTTCGGACTTACTTTCCTAAAAGGGAGTTATGTAATGTCTCCCTTTCTTTCCTTCGAATATAAAGAAACAGGTCGGGACACGAATCCTCAAGAGAACTCGATCAAATCAATTAGGGTGGTTTTCAGATTGTTCACTGTGTACCTATCCCTTCTGTTCACACTGTGTTTCTACGATTCACTTTGGGTTGGACCTTCCACTTTTCCTGTACTCAAAGAAAAAGTCCGTGTCGACACGAACAGATGATCGAGACAAAGTTGTTGTCTCAGGGGATCCCTTTTCGTGAGTCACAAAGAGTTGGAATTAAACGAGTAGAAACCTACCCTGATTATACTGGTGTGTCACTGTTTATCAACTCGGTTCGGAAGGGGGGACGAGGGGGGGGGGGCGGGGGCGGTGGTGTGGTGGGAAAAAAAAGAGAAACCACTCCGAAATCCTATTACACCGTAGGAGAACGACATTATTCGTTAGTCGTTAGTCCACCTAAGAGGACTCCAAAGGGTTCTATGACGAATAATTCCCTTCACAGACTCTTTGTGACGGGGTGTCCTCTTCTAGACCCACAATGACCGTTCTTCACTCTCAAGTTACTTGGTCGTTGTTCCTGTTCCCGTAGTGGTACCGTGAATTGGTCCCGACACCCCCCTTAGTCGACTCTAGAAACTTGAAAGAGATCAAACATAAAACCAACCCCTTCTTCCTTTACTCATTGTAAACGTCCTAGGAAGAACGACCAAGGATGTGTGGGGTCAGAAACATTCATAGACTGACAGGAAATGTCTGTCTTTCATTGAAGGTCGTACTTTCTTGACCCGGAATTATTCCGACGGATCTCCATTTGAGTTATCACCCCACCATAAGTTCCTAATGTTATTTGACACCTTTTAAGACTTTCTCTACCCTTATAGTCTGGTGAACTGGACGAAGAACTCTTTTGATATACGTCCAGTCCTTCGTTGTCAATCTTGACTTGTACCTTGTTATCTGACCTAGGTTTATCCCTTTCCTCATGCAGTCCCGACATATAACAGTGGGACGAATAAATTGAAGATACGTCTCATGTAGTACTCTTTGCGACCCGACCTTCTTCGTGTTCGACCTTAGTTCTAACGGCCCTCTTTATAGTTATTGGAATCTATACGTCTACTGTGGTGGGAATACCGTCTTACACTTCTCCTCGATTTTCGGAGAACTACTTTCACTTTCACCTCTCACTTTTTCAACCGAATTTCGAGTTGTAAGTCTTTTACTTCTAGTACCGGAGGCCAGGGTAGTGAAGTACCTTTATCTACCCCTTCGTCACCTTTGTCACAATCTGAAATAAAAAAACCCGAGGTTTTGGTGACGTCTACCACTGACGTCGGTACTTTAATTTTCTGCGAATGAGGAACCTTCTTTTCAATACTGGTTGGATCTATCATATAACTTTTCGTCTCTGTAATGAAACGGTTGATTCTAGACAGATCAGTTCCGATACCAAAAAGGTCACCAGTACATACCTATACTCTCAACCTGACACTTCTTTCGACTCGTGGGTTCTTAACTACGAAAACTTGACACCACAACCTCTTCTGAGGACTCTCAGGGAAACTGACGTTCCTCTAGGTTGGTGAGGTAATACTTCCTCTAGTCGGGATCCTAAAGAAACCTCCCTTACTACGACTGCGACTTTGAGGTCATGAAACCGGTGGAGTACGCTTCTCAACTGAGTAACCTTTTTTGAGACTACGACCCTCCCTAACCCCCGTCCTTCTCTTCCCCTGCTGTCTCCTACTCTACCGACCTATCGTAGTGACTGAGTTACTTGCGCTCAAACTCACTCGAGACCCTCAACCACTACCTGTCCCTCCGGACCGCACGACGCTAAATGCCCCAACGTTTCTCAACCTGTACTGACTCGCTGACTTGACTTGACTTGACTAAGTTCCATGATCGTAAGAGATGGAGGGTCTCCCAGGACTTAACTTAGGGTCCCGTTCCCTCCCCATCCCTGAAAGGGATGTCACCGGGAGTCGACGTACTACATGGACAAGAGAAAGAACACGTAAGGTTCGGATCGGAACCCAACCACGAACCTCTCTCTTGTCACGTGTCAGCCCGGTTCTGGCCCGAGGTGTGACCGAGGGGTCTAGGTCCGTGACAGTAAGAAGTTGCCACTGTCCAGACTCTTAAAGGACCTCTAGGCTCGTAGAAGTCTAGGACTGGTCGTCACGACCCACCCCGGTGTCAGACGTGACCCCTGTTGGAGGGGGTGTCTAAGACTGTGTGTACAAGGGTTCTTGGACTACATTTCCTGTTCTACCCGGACTCTCCTCTCTGGGAACTCGTCTCCACCACCCCACCCCGACCCAGTGAACCACTACGGGGTCTGTACAACACGTCTCGGTTATTGTGGACCTGGGACGAACCCCCCGACATAAAGGTCCCTGTTAAGGAAGAAAGGAGTCACGGAGACTCTAAGGACGGGTCTTCCTAAGTCACTCTCTCAGGTAGGTCCACCCGTTAAGAGGGGACCCTCACTTTGGAGTGTCCGGTGTCGTAGGGGTGGTGGGTCGAGACGACTAGAGAGACTCGAGTAAAGGAAGGGGGGGGGTGTGAGGGACCTGAGACTGGTGTGACCGAGGAACAACCAGGGACTCGTGCGTGTAGGGGGACGGAGGGGTCCCGGGACAGGAACGAGACAGGTACGTGTAGGGGTACCGAGTGAGGAGTGGGGGAAGTGTCGAAGTGAGTATCTGAGGGAGAGACCGGTAGGATAAATCTTCTGTGCGGGCGGTTAAGAGATCCGAAATTAAATGGAGACATCGTGAATAAGACTAGACTAATAGTATACAATTTGTAAAAGGAAAACCAATTCATAAAGATGTATCAACTCAAATTCGAGGTACTCCTTCCCCAAAACAAAATAGTCAAAAAAAAAAAAAGTGATCGTTAGGGTCGTAAATCCTGTCGTGGAACATACATCATCTTAGAGTCACTTACGAACATCTTATTTACTTACCTTTACCGGTTCTCTATTCCGTAACTTCATGTGAACAAAACGTAAAGTCAGTGATCCAGGGACAGACTGAGAAACATTGGGGTACCTGACGTCGTACGGTCCTAAGGGACAAGAAGTAATAAAGGGTCTCAAACGAGTTTGAGTACAGGGAACTCCACTACTACGGTAGTTTGGTAAGGGAAGAGACAGTAGTGGAAGAGGAGGACGGAAGCTAAACGTACCCCAATAAAGTCCCTTCTGACCTCGAAGAGCCCCCTGTTGTAGAAATCCTCCTCCGATTTCTAGAACATCGGAGTAGAAAATACGTGAGGGTGAGGGTTCCTCTAAGTCACAGTGATTGGTCCGACCAGAAAAAAGGGTCCCGGAGGTCCATACGGACCAGGTCGACCTTTTCTCCCGGGGAGTCCCTCCGTCCCCTCGTACCCTGGAGGTCCGTGTGGTCCGGGGTTTCCTCTTGGACCCGGACTTCCATCCTCCCACTATACACCGCCCACTCCCTCCCTATATCCTCCCCACTGCAACCGTCGGGACCACCCCTGGTCCCATACACGTGTGACGGACCTTTCGGACCCTGGAGGGACGGATTATCCGGACCGGACCTGGAGAGGGGGGTGTACGGGTGTGCCTGACCTATAGGATCTCCTCTGGTTCACCAGTCCTCGTCAGAGGGCCCAGTGAGAGTGGACCTGGACAACCACTGTTCGACGTGACGATTCCTTTACCATGGACGACTCGTGTGAGACTCGGTACAAAGAGATTAAACAAGGAAGAAGTCCTCCTCACCCACGGGGTCCGTACGTCCCGAGGGGTCTGGGGTGTCCAGAGTTTCCTCTCTCTCCACGGGGACCACTTGGGCCTCGGGGACCTTCACGACCCCGTCGTCCGCTCGTTACCTGCACCCCGACCCGAGTACAAGAGGACACGGGTGGGGTGGTGGGAGTTCCAGTCTCGACCGTAAGGTCCCTCTCTCGGTCGCAACCCGAGACCCTTGACAGAGGTCCCTCTCCCACCATACTCGTCGTCCCTGACACATAAGTCCCTTCCGACCAACAACCCAATTCCCTGTCAGTCACACGTCTCTCCTACGTTCGTCTCCTAGGTCCGTGACTCCCTATAAACATTTCCACCTCCCACATACCGACCCCCTATCCTTCAGGTACAAACCCCCACCCCTCACCCATACTTTTACGACTTTATATACAAGTCGTGAGTAGGTAAAGATGAAGAGACTAGGGTCCTGGACGACCCCGGTAGTCAGGTGTCCCCGGAAGTCCTCGGTCCCCGGGGGGTCCTGACTTCTCTCTGTCTCCATGAGGACCTCTTTTTCCTCGTTTCCCCCTCTGAAGTCAGGGTCCATTCTTTCAAGACCCCCGTGATCACCTACGTCTCCCCGGTCGTCCGGGAGAAGTCAGGTCGTGGAGGAGAGTACGGAGGGTACAGGAATAGGTTAGGGGTCCTACGCAGTGTGAAGGGACTCGGGACCCGAGACTCACTGGGGTCCGACCTAGACACAAATGAACCGGAGTGAGAGGACGTCTTCAACGATGAGACTCCGTCGCCTACTGTTTGAATCTCCCTCATTATGTTGCGGAGGCCTTATGTCACAGAGTCATGTCCTTTCCACTCGAGGACCTGGGCTGGGACTCGACGGTGGTTTCCGCCTGGAGTCTGACTCCGACCCGACCCGAACCTCAAGAGACCCGAACCCAGATTTAACCTGAACGACCCTGGCACTGACCCTGACCTGGATCTGGATCCCGTCCTCGCCCCGATTCCTGTCCCGACCCTGTCTCGACGGGGGGTGCTCGAGGTCCTCGAGTTCATCTGCGTGATCTATTCCTCCTCCTACGCCAGGTACGGTGGTCAAGTCGTCTTGAAGTGAGGTCGGATGAGACCCTCCTAAGGATACTGTCTGTTCCCCAGTGGGTTGGGTACTACGTAAAGAAGGGAGACACCCCGGTCCACATGTTCACGTGTCTCTTCGTCGACGTGTCGAGTCTCGTCGTCTCTTAGGTCCTGACTAGGACTCTCGCCCCCACCCTACGACGGACAACCAAGTTCCGACGACCCCTGGACTGGAACCACACACCGGTGGTTCTTAGAGTGGGATTTCTACAAGACTCAGACCGTCCCCGTTCGACGGAGGTCACAGACCGGTCACGACGTGAGAGGGACGTAGACGAATCCATAAATTTCGTCTCTAAGAAGGGATTCGGCCTAGGATTAGTCCGGCTCAGGAGGACCTCGTGTGTGGACTCACGGGACACGGAAACCCTGAGAGGTAGTTGACGTGGAAGAGGAAGAGACGAAAGAGACTTCAGTCGAAACTTAGGTGTAATAAGTAGTTTGGAGTCCCTGACTCTTTTCTCTTTCACGCCTCACATACCTCCGGACTAGACCACTCTGTATCCCAACCGAGGATACCTGAGTTCGGTTGATTCATGACCTCATCACCTACGCGTAAAGGTCGTCAAGTACAGAAGGAGGAACGTGTTCGTATAGACGTGTGGATAAATGAGGGAGTATACCTCTGACTATGTTTGTTTCCTCTTGAACCCGTATACGCGACCGGTGTGGACACATGGATTGGTGGTGAGTCCGGTGTGGTAGATGTATGTACTCGTGTGTCCGTGTATATACGTGTGGATAGTGGGTCTACTTACCCTACATTTGGTCAGTACCGTGTGCTCGAACGTGACTGGAACAGGTCCCGACAGACCCACGGTGGGACTGTGGCACCTTTTAGACCAGAGGCTGACGAAAAACTTCGATGAGTCTCCTTTTATCGTCACCCAGTCCTACGTCGGACCCAAGACTTGGTCAGGTCACTCGGGAGAGTCCTCGGGACTTCTAAAGGTACTTACTAGGACCATCAGTCTCACCACACCTACCCTACCGTGTTTTTCTCTATGAATTGTGCGGTGTATCCCCTACGACAATATATCACATGGAGATGGAATCTTTAATCTTTAATCTGAGACGTTTCCCTTCACTGGAAGGGAACTGGACCCGACTGTAACGGTCACACCCCACCTTGTATACCGGAAGACTCCGGGTCTGTCCCGAGAGAGGTTTCGACTAGGGTGGGACGGGGTTGACTGTGTATGTCGAGAGTCTAGGGGACGGGTCACCAGGTCCCTCCGACTGACCGACATCGTAGTGGACGCTCGTATGTCTTCGGTTGTGACCTGACGGGGGCCACGTCTCCACTCGTCAACCGACGAGCGTCTCCGTGGGGACAGGAGGGGAAAGAGTAGTGGGGAAGTGTGTCGTGTCTTGGCGAGTCTGTCGAGGTGTGCGGGTCAGTAGTCGTTCGCACTCTCACTCGACGGACAAACCACAAAAGGTGTGAGAGTCCTTGACGGGACCCGACGTACCACAGTAAAGGGACGGTTTCGGGAAGGACAAATGTGTCATTAATTTTAGGACCTAAGACCACTTGTAGTGCCCCTCCTTGTCTTGCACGTGCACCCTCGAAATCGCAGCGGAGGTTGTCCCAGACTAGGAACAGATGTGGACTGTCGACCCGCTGAAACCCGGAGAATGTATTCGTGGGCTCAAGACCCCAGGAGTAGACATGGACCTCTGGTGCCGTGGTGAGTGTCCCGTGTAGTACCCAGGTCCCGAGGAGACTTGGTTTACGAAGTGAAAGAAGGGTAGACCACGGGACCATGGGTCTACCCTCCGACCCCTAAGACCAACCTTGTGTTCCAGATCCACGACGGTGTAGGGGTCGGACTGAGAGGAGAAGGGGATCGCCACGAGAAGGGACTACCGGACCGACAACCTCTCTTCTAGAAGTTCTGCAGTCCACGACATTTTAGTATAAGTCTACGGGCCGTCCAGACGTCTCTCCGACTCCCTGTCGACGGGAGAGGTGCGAGACGTCGGCTCTTACTCCGGCACTGTGTCGACCAGTCTCGGTCCTTGTTCGTACGAATGGACTCGTACTTACTGTAGAGGTCTCTCCCGTCCAAGTGGATGGGGTGCCCCGTCAGTGACCAGATAAGGTTGACCCGGGGACCCCTCGGGTTGTTATCCCGGTTTCTGTTTCCGGGTCTCTTGACAGAACTCTAGATAAGATTACCGTTGACCTTACTGTATCTTACGTGCCTCCTCGCGGAGCACTAGACACTCAAGACTCGGGGACCCCTCCTTCCCCCGTTACGCTCCCAACACACGACGGCTGTAGGGTTATTTTTCCACTGGGAGACGACGAGTGTCGAAGGGGTGACTCGGTGCCTTACTCCGGTGTTCCGTCCGGTGAATACCTTGAGGAAGGAGTCTTATTTCAAGACTTGACAGAAGTGTAACCTTCAGAACTGTGTCTTTTCCCCCCTGTCGGATGAAAAGGTCCCCGTTCCCGATTTTCCTCCAGAGGTTCAGAGGGGACAATTTTTTAAGTCACGGGGATGGAGTGGTTTTATCTACAGATCGGGAGGTATAGGTGGTTGTTAGCCGGCGTATACTGGGGTGACCAGTGACGGAGGAGGAAGGGAAAGGAGAGGACCTGTAGGTGTCTCCCCTCGTCCACGGAGTCGAGACCGAGGAAAGAGAGGAACGTAAGTGAGATCCGAACCCGAGTAAGAGAGGGTACCAAAGTTTAAGGAAGATAACTACGGAGGAGGTCCATCTCGGGACAAACCTGGAGAAAGGTTTGGGGTCTGAGGAGACTGGTTCGTTGGAACCTCCAGTGTCACCTCCCTTCGTGGTCGAAGAGACCGGTCTAACTCAACGGGATTTGGGTCATCAGAGAGGAGTGGGAACTGGAACTGACGGGTCCTAGAGAAAGAAGGGTACTGTTACACTGACACCTACCGAGTAGTCTTTTACATGGCACGTGTTAAGATTAGAAAAGACTATAAAGTCCGTCTCACCCACAGGTTGGTACAAGTCTAAGAAGGGGGTTGGAGAAGGACGGAACTTCATGTTCCTTACAAGTAGAAGTGAGACGGAGTCGCTATTAGATCAGTTTTGGAAGAGACACAGACCTTTGGTTCTGTGTCTGTCCTTCCCTTAGACGTGAATCATTCCATCCTCTATCACACGGAGACCTGGTCTGGGTGCCACAAACAGTTCAGCTCATTTTAAGTTCGAAATAAGAGTGGATCTATAGGTTCCTGTTTCGATCACCGTTTTCGACTCGAGACGATTTCGTTTCTCTATTCCACGGGTGAGGACTCAAGTTGTTTCTGAAGGGACAGATGTGTACGAGTCCTTCCGAGGAACCCCCACCTGTTCTCTCCCCGGGGTGGGGTATTATTCACACCTGTACGTGGGTATTCGGGGACTCTTCCCTACATAGGATCTTTTGTCAAAGTGCGCGTGGACCCCCTCCCAGGTACCTGGTCAGTCAACACTTTTTAATTGTCCTATTAATAGGTTGCCATTCGTTTCTGGGACTTCCTGGCAGGGCATATTCAATTAAATACAGTGTAGAAATGACGAGAGGGGGAGTAGGCCCTGAGGGTGTGAGGTGGTGCCCACACACAGAGACGAATCGAGACCGAATGGCGTGAGGAGGAGTAATCTCTCCTACGAGTATGGGAAAAAAGACCCCCGTATAAAGACGGAACGAAGACAGAATTTATTTGTTGGACAAAGAGACGCACGAAACGGTATGTAACACGACACAGAGATTATCATTTGAAAAATGGATAAATGTCAAAAACGGAGGAACTTTGTAAGAACGAAAGTTTACCCCCTTTCTCGGTCTCAGTGAAACGAAGATCGGAAATCAGGGACCACAACACAACCGATCCTAAGGACCCCAAAGTAGGTCAGGTGGGTCCAAGGTAGGTACCCGTCCCTTGATTCTATAGGGAAGTTCTCGTGAGTGACGAGAGGGAGGTTCTAGTCCTCCTGACCACGACGTTGAGTCAGTACTTTTTCCGGTAGACTGGGGTTTTGAATGTGAAAGCCAAACATTTAAAAATATAGTTACGCAGACATATGAATCAACTAATATGACTGTTACATGACGTTTCTTTGTAAATTTTGCTGTAGACATCACGTCTTTAACCTTACTCCGGACTTGCTTTGTGTTCGAGTACCCTCTCCCACCACTTATGGGGAGGAGGTCTGTCCTTTGGTCGGTGAGAAAGGAAACTAAGGTCCTTAGTCTCCCTGACGGGAGAGACCGGAAAAGACTTATCTGGGGGTTCGGGGTGGGGAGAAGGGTTGTTGTAGTTCTATGGCTTTATTCGTAAAGATTCTATTTCTTTATAGACTTTTTTATTTCTTTTAATTGGGTAAAATAAAAAATTTAAAAATAAATAAATAATAAATAAATAAATAAAAATAAAATGAAATGTTATGACATAACCAAAACTGTATGTAGACGTACTTAGGTGGTGCCCACATGTGCACAAGGGGTAGGACTTTGGGAGAGGGTGGAGGGATGGGCATGGTAGAGAGACCCAGTAAGGTCACGTGGTCGGGGCTCGTAGGACATAGGACGTAGCTTGGATCTGACCGCTAAGCAAAGCATGTACTACAATATGTACAAAGTTACGGTAAGAGGGTTTAGTAGGGTGGGAGAGGGAGAGGGTGTCTCAGGTTTTCCGACAAGATATGTAGACACAGAGAAAACGACAGAGCGTATGTCCCAATAGCAATGGTAGAAAGATTTAAGGTATATATATATATATATATATATAATCATATGACATAACCACAAAAAGAAAGACCGAAGTGAGACATATTAACCGAGGTCAAAGTAGGTGGTGTAATCTTGACTAAGTTTACATAAGGAAATTACCGACTCATTATGAGGTAACACATATACATGGTGACGAAAGAATAGGTAAGTAGACGACTACCTGTAGATCCAACGAAGGTACAGAACCGATAATATTTGTCATGACACTACTTGTAACCCCTTGTGCACAGAGAAAGCTAAGACCAAAGGAGCCACACATACGGACCGTCACCCTAACGACCCCGTATTCCGTCAAGATAATGGTAAAAAAATTCCTTAGAGATGTGACAAGAGGTATCACCGACATGATCAAACGTAAGGGTGGTTGTCACATTCTCTCAAGGGAAAAGAGATGTGGGAGAGGTCGTAAATAAGGAACATCTGAAAACCTATCGTCGGTAAGACTGACCGTACTTTACCATGGAGTAACACCAAAACTAAACATAAAGAGACTATTACTTACTTCAACTCATAGAAAAGTACACAAACAATCTGTAGACATACAGAAGAAACCTCTTTACAGATAAATCAAGAAACCGGGTCAAAAACTAACCCAGCAAATAAAAAGACCTTAACTCGACATCCTCAACGAACATACAAAAACTCTAATCAACAAACAGTCAACGAAGTAAACGATAACAAAAGAGGGTAAGACTTCCGACAGAAAAGTGGAACGAATATCAAAGGAAACAACACGTCTTCGAAAATTAAAATTAATCTAGGGTAAAAAAATAAAAACGAAAATAAAGGTCCTAAGACCCTCCACCCAGTATCTCCTAGGACGACACTAAATACAACCTCTCACAAAACGGATAGAAGAGGAGATCCTCAAAATATCAAAGGCCATAATACAAATCTAGAAATTAGGTAAAACTCAAATAAAAACACATATCACAATCTTTCACAAGATCAAAGTAAGAAAATGTTCACCAACTGGTCAAAAGGGTCGTGGTGAACAATTTCTCCAACAGAAAAGAGGTACCATATAAGAACGGAGGAAACAACTTCTATTCCACAGGTATCCACACACCTAAATAGAGACCCGAAAGATAAAACAAGGTAACTAGATATATAGACAGAAACACGGTCATGGTATGACAAAACTACTGACACCGAAACATCATCTCGGACTTCAGTCCGTTCAACTAAGGAGGTCAAGATAAGAAGAAAGAGTTCTAACGAAACCGATAAGCTCCAAAGAACATAAAGGTATGTTTAACACTTTAATAAACAAGATCGAGACACTTTTTATGGCGACCATCGAACTATCCCTAACGTAACTTAGACATCTAACGAAACCCAACATAGGAGTAAAAGTGATATAACTAAGAAGGTTAGATACTTGTGTCATATAAAGAGGTAGATAATCACAGGAGAAAATAAGGAAAGTGGTCACAAAATATCAAAAGATATGTATCCAGAAATCAAAGAAATCCATCTATATAAGGATTCATAAAATAAGAAAAGCAACGTTACCACTTATCTTAACAAAGAAATTACAGAAAGAGATGAAAGAGTAACAATCACATATCCTTACGTTCCCTAAAGACACACAACTAAAATATAGGATGTTGAAATGATATAAGTAACTAATCGAGATCATTAAAAGACCACCCCAGAAGTCCCAAAAGATACATCTCCTAGCACAGTAGACGTTTGTCACTCTCAAAAGGAAGAAGAAAAGGTGAAACCTAAGGAAAATAAAGAAAAAGACGAAACTAACGACACCGGTTTTGAAGGTCTTGATACAACTTATCAAATTTTGTCATTTTACGGATCTTTTTTTAAATTGGGGAATTTACTTAATAGACACGTTACTTTTCATATGTCGAAACAACTTTCTTTAGTTTTCGTGTTTGTTTTCCTTTCTAATACTACAAGTACCTCACTTTCTTAATTATAACAATTTTACCAGTATCTCAATCTCTATCTATTCTGTAAATATCTATATCCAGTAGTAGATATCTAAGTTAAGATAGGGATAGTTTTGAGATTACCTTAAGAAGTGTCTATATTTCTTTTCAGGGGTTTAAACATACCTTGGTGTTTCCTAGAACTTATCGGTTTCGTTAGGACTAATTCTTCTTTGTTCAACCTCCAGAGTGTGGAGGAGTTATGTTTTATGTGATGGGTTTCGGTATCTTTATTTTTTGTCATATCAAGATCTTATTTTTATCTGTGTCTGGTTATCTCGTCTTATCTCTCGGATCTTTCTTTGACAGGTTTATACCAGTTTTATAAACTGTTCCTTCGGTTCTGGTGGGTCGCCCTTTTCCTACCAGCAAAGTTGGTCACAACAACTCTTTTTACCTAGTCGTGTTCGTCCTGTTACTTCAACCTGGTGATAGAATATTGTGTGTGTGTTGCGTAATTGACTGTAGTTAGTATCTGTAATCTGGACTATGGTATTTTGAAGACCTTCTTTCGTATCCCATCGTCCAGGAGTTGTAGTTCAGAACCATTAGTATAAAATCTATACTGTGATTTTCGTGTTTGTTGTTTCCGTTTTTTTTGTTGTTGACTCCACTGATACTTCACTTCAGCGAGTCAACACAGACTGAGAAATGCTGGGGTACCTGTCATCGGACGTGGTTTGAGGAGACAGGTACCCTAAAAGGTCCGTTCTCATGACCTCACCAAACGGTAAAGGAAGAGGTAGTTTGAGTTTTCAGAGACGTGTCGTTTCCTTTGTTAATTTACTTTTCTGTCTGATATTTAACCCTCTTTTAAACGTTTGGTACTTATCGTCAATGTTTTGTATACTTCTTGAGTATGTTCAGTAATTATTAGAATAAAATTTTATCCGTTTCCCTTCTTTGTCTGTAAAAGGGTTTCTTTTGTGTCTTTACCTATGTCTATATACTTTTCTACAAGTTATGTGAATTGGTCTCTTTATATCTAGTTTTGGTGTTATTCGATAGTGGAGTATGAAAATTCTTACCGATGGTGGTTCTTCTGTTCCATACTATTCAAAACCGTTCCTAGTTTTCTTTTTAATTGAACAACACATGTGATAAACACTCTTACGTTCAGCCAAGTCGGTGATACCTTTAGTTATACCTCCTAGGATTTGTATTTATTTATTTATTTCTCTAGATGGGATACTAGATCGTTAGGGTAAAGACCCATATGTGGTTTTCCTTTATTTTTGTCTAAAAGCTTCTCTATATACGTTAGAGTACACAAAATGGCGTAAAAAGAACTATCGAGTCTATATCTTTGTTTGATCCTCGGGTAGTTGCTTACTTAGCTATTTTTCTACTCCATATGTGTACACGAGTTGCCTTACAATAAGCCGGTACGTCTTCTTCATATAGGACGGTAAACGTTATTGTACCTACCTAGAACTCCTGTAATCCGATGGACTTTATTCAGTCTGGATCTTTCTGTTTATGAGATTCTATAGTGAATATGTACCTTTGATCTGTTCTTGTTTGAGTTTTTTGTCTCATTTACCAATGATCCCCTACTGTCCCTCTTCCCAATCTTATACCAAAAATTCACATGTTTGAACGTTGTCCATCATTTACACAGGATCTCTAGTTTATGGATCACTCATATCTGTTATAGGATAACATTACTTTGACTCTCCGATCTTGGATCATAAGGTAGGTGATTTTTCTTTAATCTTGACAAAATACTGTCTCCACGATTAATAGTGATGTTACCGTTAGTATAATGTTATATATTTATATAGTTTGATTATACAACATGTAAACTTTATATGTGTTATGACATACAGTTCATATAAAGTCAAATCTTTTGTTTTTTTCTTTAAAAACGTAAGGTCTTTGATCTTAGGTTCATACGAAGTTAAAGAGAAAGTAATAGAGAGTCCTAGTTCCACTTCTCTATTAGACCCGATCGTTAAAACTTAGTTATAAAATATAGTTTATAAAACGATTTGTTAAAAACGTACAATTATGTTACACTTTCTAATTTATTTTTATTTATACAAATATAGAAGATGGTTACCTCCTTTTGAACTAAACCACGTAAACGACTACCCTTTTCCTGGACATGACATATAAGTAGAGTCTCATCTTTTACTTCAGTGTACTCCTGTAACATCTCTTACATTCGTTGTCCCAGTTAAACTAATACCCTACAACAGGAACTACTGATATCAGTTGTGATCTCTTATTACTTGTCATATATGATACACGTGAGACCTATTTTATTATGGGTTTAACGGTCAAAGTCTGGTCCTAAGGAAAAAACGTGATAACAAAGTCCACCGAAACTGTGTCCTGTCGAATGTCTGATCTTCTTATTAAAACTTACCTTACGAAGTATATTTTTTCCTTTTTTTTATTACATAGATCACTAGTTTCTCTGTCGATCTTTCTTTTGTCAATTAGATCTCCTTCGGTATAAGTCTGATGATTGTTTATTTCATTTCTTTGTATAATCTTTAGTCCAAAAATTGTTTACAATATCATGGGTTAAGAATTTCTCTACCCTTAGGGTCTGGTGGACTGGACGGGGGACTCTTTAGCCATACATTCAGTTCTTTGTTGTCAATCTTGACCTGTACCTTGTTGTCTGACCAAGATCTAACCCTTTCCTAAAACAGTTCCGACATATAACAGTGAGACGAATAAATTTAACGTACGTCTCATGTAGTACTCTTTGTGATCCGACCTTCTTCGTGTTCGACCTAGTTCTGACGGTCCTCTTTATAGTTATTGGAGTCCATACGTCTACTGTGGTGGGAATACCGACTTTCGTTTCTTGAATTTTCGGAGAACTACTTTCACTTTCTTCTCTCACTTTTTCAACCGAATTTTGAGTTGTAAGTCTTTTGATTCTACACCGGGGTAGTGAAGTACCGTTTATCTACTGAAATATAAATACCCGAGGTTTTAGTGACGTCTACCACTGACGTCGATACTTTAATTTTCTACGAACGACGAACCTTCTTTTCAATACTGGGTGGATCTGTCGTATAATTTTTCGTCTCTGTATCGAAACGGTTGTTTCCAGGTAGATCAGTTTCGACACCAAAAGGTAATCAGTACTACCTACACTCTCAACCTGATATTTCTTTAGACTCGCGACTTCTTAACTACGAAAACTTGACACCACAACCTCTTCTGAGAACTCTCAGGGAACCTGACGATCCTCTAGGTTGGTCAGGTAGGATTTCCTCTAGTCAGGACCCACAAGAAACCTTCCTGACTACGACTTCGACTTTGAGATTATGAATCCGACGGACTACACTTCTTGACTGAGTAATCTTTTCTGGGACTACAACCCTTTCTGACTTCCACCCTCCTCTTCCCTTACTGTCTCTACTCTACCAACCTACCGTAGTGGTTGAGTTACCCGTACTCCAACTCATCTGAGGCCCTCAACCACTCCCTGTCCCGTCGGACCTCACGATGTTAGGTTCCCCAGAGTTTCTCAGTCTGTGTTGACTCACTGTTGACTTGACTTGTCTATCATGGGTTATTCGAAACCCCCTCGAAGGGACCACCAGGTCACCAATTCTGAAGGACGAACGTTACGTCCTCTATACCCAAGGTAACGACCAGGGGTAGATCCTAGGGGGTATGGAACGAGGTACCGATTTTTGTTTTCTTTCTTTGGTTATTCGATACCCAATGTCCCTGAAGTTTGACTCCCATGTGACCCCTCTTTTGAACAAAAAGAAGAAAACCGAAATGGTACAACGAATACCCTAGAGTCAAGGGACTGATCCTTAACTTGGGTCCGGTGTCGACACTTTGGACCCTTAGGATTGGTGACCCGGTGGTCAACAACCCCCAAGAAACATGGAAATATGGTTGGGGAAGAATTTGAGAGTTTTTCTGTATTAAGAGGACGAAGGGAAACCCTACATGCTCTGTCGTAAATGAGTATAGAATCATCAATTAATAGTAGGCAACCCTTATGTACACCGGAATTCACCAACTTACCATGTCCGAGTAAACTTACCTACCAGTTCTTCCTTTCAGGTATTTTATGAATCCCTAACCCGACCCACCCGTACACTAAATAAGGAAATAAGGAATAGAGGTTCTATATGGATACGACTTGGTGGAGAGAGTATTCAAGACTTCATTCACTAATACTTTGTCTCCATTGGTCCTAGAACACGAGCTCCCGGGATCCCGGGGTTTAGGTGGAAGGGGTTTAGGTGGGAGAGGATGGGGAACCCTATTGGATTAGTAAAGTCCACAAACTGGAATAGGAACCACCCCTAACTCAGTGTTAATATGGATCTACTCTTGAGAAGAGGTTTTCCATCCTTCTATCACTAAACCCCCATATAGAATCAGAGAAAACCTCTTCCGTTACCGTTGGGTGAGGTCATGAGCACGGACCTTTTAGGGTACCCGCCTCCTCGGACTATCCGACCAGGTACCCCAGTGATTCTCAGTCTGTACTGACTCGTTGAAGTGAAAGTGAAAAGAGAAAATAAGTAACCTCTTCCTTTACCGTTGGGTGAGGGCAAAAGAACGGACCTCTTAGGGTCCCTGTCCCCTCGGACCACCCGACGGTAGGTACCCCGACGTGTCTCAGCCTGTGCTGACTTCGCTGAATCGTCTGAATCGTCAATCAGAGAAACCTATGTTTACTCTCAGTAAAACATGGGTTTTTGGATACTAGGACGAAGTCGACCGAACGTTCTGGGAAGACGAGACGTACCTCCCTTTCCTTTAAGTCAGAGTAGTCTTTTCATAAAGAGGACTATATCGGACGTCCTTCTCACAACTCAGATTGAGTCCACGAAAAGTAGACCTGAACCACCGATGAATACAGACTTGTAGACAGGCATTCTCTACTCGAATATCAGTATATTCACCCGTGTACGTGACTTCCGTACTTAAAGTTAGGCACGGATTTGGTTCTTTCCGTCGACTCGGTGTCTTCGACTAAAAAGTAAACCTAGGGTCGAGAATCGTCTCCCCATTTACAAAATTCCTTACGGACATATGGACTCCTGAACTCGTGAGACCCTTCACGTGCCTTCCGTCTAGTGATAAACTGGATTCTTAGTTGTTTACCGTTGATGATTCTGCAGTTGAAATTCCTTTACTTTCCTGTTATTTCGGTTATCACGTACTTCTCGGGAGGTAAGGTCGGTTGGTTACCTATTCGGTGAGGATCGGTCCACACCTGTCCACGAGACTTAAACGTGGATCATATGTTACTAGTCTACTTTCCATATTTAGCTTGGGGGTTCTAAACTGGAGTTTCTGTAACGGGAGACGGACTACCCAGTCCCCCCTTTGTCTCGACCTTATAATGAAGACTACCGGTACAAAGGAAAAAGGACGGGACCAATACCAAAATCTTCGTTTCTCGAGTCATGGGTCTTGTCTCGTCTTCGCCCAGACATTTACGAGACCACCTTCCGTGGTGACGGTCTGGAGGGGACTGTCAAGGGTCTCTGGTTTTGGTTTCGTTGGACGGGTGACGATAACCCGACCTGGAGTGTCCGGAAGCACGGAACGTCTACGGGACGGAATTCTGCCTTCGTTCTCCCTCTCTGTCGTAGTTTCTGTAGTTACCAAAAACCTGTCCCGTAGAATGTACAAGTTTTGTGTAAGAGGATCTCACTACACGGTTACAAATATCGTCGATCCTTTACCGTCGTTAAAAACCGTGACCCCTTTTCACAGTTTCACAGGGGGATGGTAAATGTCCCCCTTAACTACAGTCATCCCGAATAGACAATGGTCCCTTTGGACGTCGATCCCGTCGTCGGTCGACCAATGATTGATTCGTTACATATTTTATCCTGACTCATCAGGACACTCACCTCGTCCCTGACCAGCTCGTTCCTCCACATCTTTTTCGTTCTCTTGTCGGTAGAGTTTACCCGACTGGTATGTGAGGTAGGGATGTATTGGACATACTGGATACTGGGAATGATAGATCCAGGTGGCGAGAAGGTGTCATAAGGGTCGAAGTCCATATATTTCTACGTGGCGTCAGTCTATGGTGTTTACGTCATGTCTGTTGGTGTCGACACTTATGACTCTCACGTTTCTCGTCCGTCAGAAACCCCTGTCCGTAAATAGTCCAGTTACAAAGTACCTTAAGGACTCCCGTTGTTGTCGTGGTGACATCTGGGTGGTAGTCTAAGTAAGACCTCACTCCAGTGGCAACAACGGGACAGACGTTTATCTAAGGAATGACGAGTTTGATCTGTACTTTACATTCTACAGATTGTCTGAGTTACGTCCCTTCTAGTACTGGTAATTCGTTTTATGTTCGTCAGTGTCATAAGGTTGTATTATTATGGGAACTAACGCAAAAAACAGGACCGACGTCATGGTAATGAGACAGGTTGGAGTCAGGTGAAGTCGGTTACAGTTGTTTGTGGCCTGCCCCGTATTGTCTTGTGGTCCAATTATATTACCACGGAAAGAGATCATCCCCGGGCTCTAATTAGAGAATGAATAAAATACACCCGGGTCTACTTTAGAAATTGAGGGAATAAGGATTAGGGGTGTCCCGACGTTTGGGTTTTGTGGACCTTGTAGGTATAGTCAAAGTCAGGGTCTCGGTGAATGTTATACAAGGGAACCTCCATTTTGGACACCGTTCCCGTTTTCAATCAATAAGAGGACTAGTAATCGACCGTTACTATGAACCCACCAGTTGTCAACTTGAGGTTACTACAACTTATCAAACGAGACCCAATTGTGCTACATCCATGTGGGTAACCACTGACGAGGACCTTATAAATTACTGTTCGAGACACTGAATTCGATCGGAGAACCAAGTGTCCAACTCTGTAACGCAAAGGACATAGTCAACAACGAATGAGTCAGGTGAGTAGGAAGATAATCGGGCCGTCGTCATCCCGACATCCTGTCCGCCTTTACGGTCCCATACCGTAAAAATAGTCGAGTAAGGACTTGGAGTACCGGTGATTCACCACAAAAAGACGTAACGAGTCGTTGAACTCATCCGGGTGAACATTGTCGAAGGTCATTTCGTACATCCGACGTATCTCGAAACAAGGAACTGTGGTATAGGGATGAGACGGGGGAGGGTGTGGACCCTGGTCTTCGGGTCTCCCATGAGAAAAATAAAGTGGTAACGACGTCCAGGGTTGGTTTGGGAAGTCCAATTGGCTGGTACCGGTTAAGTGTTCAATCACAGGGATTTCGGACATTAACAAATCCCCACCACTCAGTCGTCATGTAAACATGAAACATCTTTTGTTATTTTGGTCTTTCCGAGAACACAAAAAGGTCATAGTTTTCGGGAGGGTCCGTCAGTCCACTTCGTGTTCGGGTCCGACGATGAAAATTTGACCTTTCTTTGACTCCAATTATCCTACAGTAGTCAAATTACCTTCTCTTTCTGTAGAGAGGGTCCTTGGGTGCACGATCCCCTTACTGTGGGACCCTAATAGGGGTGTTGAAAGGGAAGGGACAGGAGTAAGAGGTTGTAGGGTCGTGAGTGCCCCAAAAGACGTCGAAAGACCGACTGAGTGGTTAACAACCCGAAGTGGGACGTCCATACGTACGAACAACTACGGGTCGGAACTCTGGCTTAGTTCTCGACCCTCTGTCCCTGTTTCTGCAGGGACCGAATAATCTATTCCTTAGAATACACAGGACTTTTCTTCCTAGGATCGCGTTGTCGTATGATACAAGTCGTCTCTCGTCCTTCCTGTACCTGCGTTAGAAGTGACGAACTCCCTCCTTGGGGACTCAGATTGTCTCTCAACTGTAGTCAAACAAATAGTCAATGGTCCCTTAGGTCACAGACCCCGTCGTTCATACATCCGCTAATGGCAATTTGGGACATTAATTCTCTTAACCTATCAGTACACTCACTTCCTCCCGACCCTTCCCCTACTTGTCTCTCGTACCTTTCGGTAGAACTCCGTTCACCTCGCAACAGGATGTAGATGTCGTCTTTCGTTTTCTCACTGGGGACGGTCTACCGTCGAGGGGGTCTGTGACAGAGGGTGTCCGACAACGGAGTCGTCGGGAAGTGGACGGGGTGAAACGAGTCCAACCGGTTCGTAGAGGGTCGAGAAAGGATCGCAGACTCGTCATTGCAACTCTACTTCCACCTTCTCTTCACCCGCGTCGCCCACGACATAGAACCTGAGACGTCTCCGTCCGACGTAAGTGTTCTCGAGATCCAGTAACACGTCAAAAGACCAGAAGAGACTTGGAACCTAAGGACCTGTAGGCACTTTGTGTCTGTGACTGCGACGGTGAAATGAGTGTCCCGACGTCACTCCAGGACTACTCTAGGACCCGACTCCCACGAGAAACTTGAGATTCCACACACATCAGGATACTTAAAGTCACCGTCCACAGGTCTTCGGTCCACCTGTGGGCCCAAGTCCACCCCTACTTTAACTCACTCAGTTATTATTCCTTTAATGGGATGAAGGACTTCACTTAAGAGTCCTTTGACCCCGACTCCCAGTTCAATGTTCCGTCTATATTTTTCGGTCACGAATGGGTCCTTGAGAATTGAACGGACCTGTAAGACCTGGGAATGTCCTTCGTTAACACTCATAGAGACAGGAACGGAGAATGAAACAAAAGGCTATAGGTCACTCATAGAGGGACGGATACACCCACCAACTTCTTCCGTCCCACACACATCTAGAAGGTGAGATCCACCAAGTCACGACCACCACCCTCGTTTACTCCGTTATTCCCCACGAGAAGTGAGGCGAGGGAGACAACCCTCTACAAAGATCCTGTCCCTCTCCCCCTCTCAACCTACACTGTATGTTGGTCTAGAGACTACGGTAACAGACCTTCAAGGGTCCCGTTTACGTTAAGTAGTAGTAGAACTTTCCTCCGTGAAGAGACCGGTCCTTTGGGGAAGGGAGGGTGATGGAGTCGGACGAACCGTTGGGAGCCAGGAAACGTGTCCAGGGAACCCGAAAGAAGGTCCAGAGACATTGTGGGTGCTAAGAAAAGGTACGAGATTTGTAATGTGAAAGAGAGACTCTCTCCTTTCTTCGGGTTGCGACCGTCACTGGGTGCAGGACGTGGGACTAGAGTGAATCGAGGACTCAGGGGAAGACTACCATTGGTCTTCAAGATAACCTGTACCCGAAAGGAGGAGACTTCGGTCGAAGGGGGACTACCGCGGGTAGAATGTGTAAGAGAGATGGTTCTCCGGGGACAGGGTTCAGGAGAGTCCTCCGGACCCGTCCTGAGATCCACACGGTCCTTGAAAGGACCACCTCGGGTCCTTACTGTTTAGGACCTTTTATTCGTCAGTACGGGGTAAGACACGTGTCCTGTCTGGAATGGTTCGTAATCGTGAGACCGAAAAAAAAGTCTAGCGTGACGTCTGAGTCCGGATCGGACAGGTCTCGTCGTTCACTCTCCTTTGTTCGGTCGTAACATTCTCCATTTCGTTACCTGAATGACCATATTTTTCCCTATTCTCCAGGTCTCTCCCTTCCCAGGATGGGCTCCCGGGAGTCACTCAGGGAGGACCCCACTGTTACCGGAGTCACTCTTTAAGATGTAGGACTAGTGTCACGGGGACCGTCCCTACTGTTCGGGTTTCTCCCTACTGTGTCTCGCGGACTCTCATCTAAGTACACGACCGTCCGGTCCAGTCTCCGGACCGACCAGGTGAGTACAGGAGGGACCAGTCTGGAATAGGATTGAAAGGGATTTGACGAAAGCCTCGGGATGATGAGAACCGGGGTCTCCTACCCTCCCCTCTATCCCCTTCCCGAAGAGGACGGGAGGTCCTCGACCCGGTCGGGATTAGGAACAGGAACCTGGTTCTCGTCGGGGAGACAGACAAGGAGACGGATCCTGTACGAAGAGGAGGGAGAGAGGCACGACGAGGACGAGTGTGTCGGGACCTCTAGGGACCCTCGTCTTTACTACCAGGTAAGGGTCTTTTGTGACCGGTTGCCGACATGGGACCAACACACATCGGGAGGCCTCTTACCGAACGGACCAGCACTACCTTTTCTACCCTCTCTTCCGGGGGCCCCTCTCTTCCCTCTAGGTCCATCTCGACCCTGGTACCCGAACGGGACCACCCTTCCCCACCCGTGACCTTAACATTGGTTGGGGTTTTGAGACTTAGAAGACACCTTTGGAACTTCTACCAGAAGGGTTCTCCCCTCCAAGGGGGGTCTAGAAGTCAGGTGGATTTTGTACCGAAATGACCAACCGTTTCTGACCGAACGGGTTCAGGGGTCGAGGTATTGGTGGACACGACTAAGGAGGGGATCCTAGAAGACTGGGGTTGGTGGGGTTTTAACATGTTTGTTACTCGCTTACTGATCATAAACCTCAGGGGACGACGTCTTGAGTAACCCGAATGGTTCACCACGATCACCGTTTTTTTTTGGGACTGACGGTCACTTCCCCTACATTCTCTACGTCCAAGGTAGGGACCCAGTCTTTCCAGGGGACCTCCTCCCGTACCGTTGGGAGAGGACATAAGAACGAACCTCTTAGGGTGTCTGTCTCCTTGGACCGCCCGAAACCCGGTGACCCAACGTGTACAGACTTCACTGAATCATGTGAGTACATCCTCTGAATCCTCTATGCCCAAACTAGGGTGCCAACCCTGTTAGTGAACCTATCTTTTACCGTTGAGTGAGACAATAACGGGCCTCTTATAGTACCTGTCGATGTTAGGTGTCCGGTGTTAGACAGTCCGATGTTACGTGTTTCTCAGTCTACGCTGACTCATGTGTGTGAGGTTTTGAATTGACAAGAAGTAAGTATAATTTACAACGGAGACCTCTTACAATTTATAAAAATTTGACTACTGTCACAACATTCAAAGTCAAATTAGTAGACATCTACTCTTATTATAACTGGTGTGTCACTGTTTTCTTAACTCGGTTCCGAAGTAAAAAACCACCCAGAAGGTCTATTTCAAAATAGGAAGACGACAGGGTTGGTCGACTTAAGAGGACTCCAAAGGTTTACATAACTAATAATTCCCATAAAAGACCTTTGCGACGGAGTGTCCTCTTCTAGACCAAAAATGACCGTTCTTCACTCTTAAACTACTTGGTCACTGTTCCTGCTCCCCTGGTGGTACCGGGATCCGGTCCCGATACCCCCTAGTTACTCCAGAAAATAGAAAGACCTCAAACACAAAACTAACCTCTCCTTTCTTTACTTGTTGTAATTTCGACTTTTCTTATGTATTGTAGGGGTCCTAAACATCCCATTCTCTGTTCATAGACAGAAAATCTTTCGTCGAAGGTTGTATTTGTCCAATCCCGAACTCTTCCGGTGGTTCTTCACTAGAGTCTCCTCCCCACCATAAGTTCCACGGTCGAGAGAGATCGAGGGGCTCTCCGGGACTTAACTTTTCATAGGGAAGAGGGAGGGACGAGAGTAACGGAGGTACCAACACGTTTCCTACACGTTGGAGAGTACGAGGGAAGATTCCTCACTGAACGAAGGTTCCATGGACGACGGGAGGGGTCGGTCCCTCTTCGGGACCTCCCCGAGTCCGTCCCTGGTCCACAGAGACTGTCTCATGTCACGTGGTCTCCCAGACCCTACGCCCCAGGTAGGAGGACGAGGGTAACTAACGGATCATTCTTAACCTCGATTCTCGTTCTGTGTTGCAGGTCGTGTCTCCGTGAGTGGTGGGTAGTTTATGGGGTCAGAGGGTGGTGGACGTGTCAGAACCGGGTCCGTTGGGACCGGGAAGAATGGGACCCCCTTACCAAAGGTCTAGACTTTACAGTAGAGAGGAGAGGTCCAGAGACTTAGGAGAAGTCGTTACTTCAGGACAAAGAATACTCATGTACACACAGGTTCCCAACCCCCAAGACCCTACCCTACTCCCTGTAGAGTATTCGACAAAAGAAGTGAACAATGGACATGGAGTGTCAAATTTTGAGTCACTGTTGAAGGAACGTCTGGTCCTGGACCACGACTGAAAATAAAGGACGAGTCACGATCCGTCTTTCGGTACAAGGTGTCTCTCTAAGAGTCACGTGTCTCTCTATTTTACTCCTTTACTTGTTTATTCACTTACTTGTTCAATCATCATTGACTGTCTAAAGAAAACAACAGAAAAACGTGCACTTACGAAACGAGTGTTGTCAGTTTTCTACCTTTGTTGGGTTCACAGATAGTTCTAAATAGGTACCACTTACTTATTTCTTTTACATAACGTAAGTATGATATCTTGTAAAGAGTCGGTATCTTTCCTTACTTCATGACTCTACAAAACGCTAAACCTACTCGGAGTTCTTACAGTGAGGATCAAATTTTTCCGTCTGTGTTTCCCAGTATGTAACATACATAAATATATTTTATAGGTCTTATCCATTGTCTCTGTCCGTCGACGGATCTCCATCGGTCCCGGACCCTCCTTCGTCCCTACCTCACTATTTACCCATACTCCAAATGAAACCCTAATTACTTTATCAGAACTTGATTTCTCATCACCATCAACATGTTAATACAGTTATTAGATTTACGGTGACTTAACATATGAAATTTACTGATTAATGTCCATTAAGGACCTCCAGGTCACCAATCCTAAGCCACAAGAGTGACAGTCCGGAGTCCAAGTTAGGGACTAACCCCATGAATCTAGGACATTCGATGTGTAGTGTCATTTTTTTTTTTTTTTCCAAAAAAATATAATACACTTAAAGTAGAGTTACTTTTTTTCATATTGGTTTGAGTGTCTTAACTCACATATTAAGAACTTAGTTGTCCGTAAAGAGGGAAATCAGAAACTTACGTTTAGAGAATATTAAAGGTTGAATCCGTCGGAAGAATTCCATTACACTAAAAAATTTTACAAACCAGTAAAAAGGTTTCGTTTAATCATACACCAGTGATTTATGTTTTTCTTCTTTTAATTTTAACGGACTTAACACGAGGAATCTTTCTTGTTGACAATTATGCACACACAGGAGAAGAACACCGAAAAAGTTACACACAATGTACACGTGTACGGACTGTGTCCGTACCTATACAACTTCTTTGACTTAGTATAATTTATCTCACAAATATTGAATGAAAATAGTGAATTTATTACGTGTTATTAAAGTAGATAGAAGGTATTAAAATAACAGAAAAAAATAAAAATAGAAGGTATTAAAATTTTCGTACAACCAAAAAAGAGAAGAAATATAATTTTATCTTAACTAGATATTATATAATCTAAGTCTACCTCTTCCGTTACCGTGGGGTGAGGTCATGAGAACGGACCGTTTAGGGTACCCGCCTCCTCGGACCATCCGACGTCAGGTACCCCAGAGATCCTCAGCCTGTACTGACTCGCTGAAGTGAAAGTGAAAAGTGAAAGTACGTAACCTCTCCCTTTACCGTTGGGTGAGGTCACAAGAACGGACCTCTTAGGGTCCCTAGCCCCTCGGACCACCCGACGGCAGATACTCCAGCGTGTCTCAGCCTGTGCTGACTTCGCTGAATCGTCGTCGTCGTCATGTAGTATTACTTAAGTATAAACGTATATAACACTTTACTAACAGTGTTATTCAGTATTTGTGTATATCAATGCTAAACACACACTACTCTTGAAAATTCTAGACGAACGAGTCGTTACAAGTTCGTACGTTGGGTCCTAATGATTGATATCATTGAAGTGACATGTAACATAAGGACCCTGACTTAACAAAAAATTGACCTGGGAACATGGAAAACTTCTAAAGATAGGTAAGACGGGTGAAGAGTTGGGGTGGAGATCGTTTGTGTTTAGACAAGAGACATAGACACTCATACAGTAAAAACAAGTAAACAAAAGAATCTAAAGTGTATATTCACTCTAGGATATCATCACGGGAAGAGACACTGAATAAGGTGATTTGTATCACGGAAGTTCCAAGTGGTTACAACGACATTTATCGTCCCAAAGCAAGGGAAAATACGGACTTATTACAAGGTGACATACACGTGGGACGTGAAAGATGTGGACAAGTAGGTAGGTGTCTATGAACCCGAGATCCGACGTAGGTACAGACCCGGTGGTACTTACTGCGACGTTAATTGAACCACCACTGTCACTTCGACGAGTCAGTACAGGCTGAAAGACTTTGGGGTACCTGACATCGGATGGTCCGAGAAGGTAGGTACCCTAAAAGGTCCGTTCTCATGACCTCACCCCACGGTAACGGAAGAGGTCCCCTAGAAAGGTTAAGATTCTAACTTGGGCCCAGAGGACGTAACGTCCGTCTACGAAATGGTAGATTCGGTGGTCCCTTCGGGTTGAACCCCGAAGTCCAATCACAATAGAAAGGTCCAATCACAAAAGTAAAGTAAAAGAAACCATCTTACGAGTCTTCACCTTAACTACTTAATATGCCATCGAGATCAAAATTGACAGACTCTTTGGAGGTATGACAGAGGTATCACCGACAAGGTCAAACGTAGGGATGACGTGTTTCAAAAGGAAAAGAGATGAAGAGGTCGCGAAGGATAAACGACAGACTGTTGTCGGTAAGACTGTCCACACTTCACTATCGAGAAACACGAAAACTAAAGATAAAGAGACCACCATTCACAGTCCACAGTAAAGACTGTATTTGAAACCAAGACCCTTCCCCCTGCCATCCCTCAGGTACCAGTTCCCATTTCGACTGTCTGAATGGACGGTACTTATGGCACCGGAACCCCGTCCCCGTCCACGTAACATACGTTTCGGTAGACTTAGAACAAACCTAGACGAAGGTTAAGTCGTTCAGATAAGGAAGGGAACATTTTACCTCTACACTTGTGCGTAAAGGATCTAACGGTGACCTGGTCAGTGGACCTCCCCCTCACAGATGTGGGATTCTTGGGACTTCCTTACGATCCCGGGACTGGGACGTCCGTCCACCGAGGAGGACCCGGCCCTAGTCGAAACACAGGTAGAGAAGACGACGGTGTCCAAGTGGTCCTGGACGTCCTGCTCGTCCCTCCGGACCTGGTCGACCAGGGTGACCCGACTTTCCTCTGTCACCGAGACGACCTCTTGGACCTGGTTTCCCTCTGTGACCTGGTGGACCACTCGTCGACCCGTACCTTACGTCCACAGACGTCTACCGTACGACGGTGATCCGGTACCGTCATCCACACGTGTCTAAGATGGGGTCCTTCTCCTTCCAGTAAGAGTTCCCCCGTGCCCCAATAAAGTCCCTTCTGACCTCGAGGACCCCTCCCACCTCTCACTCCCGTTGTAGAAATCCTCATCCGACGGACAGACTGAAGTATGTCGGGGTAGAAAATACGTGAGGGTGAGGGTTCCACTAAGTCATAGTGATTGGCCCGACCAGGAAAAAGGGTCCCGGAGGTCCATATGCACCAGGTCGACCTTGTCTCCCGGGGAGTCCCTCCGTCCCCTCGTACCCTGGAGGTCCGTGTGGCCCGGGGTTTCCTCTTGGACCCGGGTTTCCATCCTCCCACCATACACCACCCACTCCCTCCCTCTTCCCTCCCCACTGTAACCGTCGGGACCACCCCTGGTCCCATACACGTGTCACGGACCTTTCGGACCTTGGAAGCACGGACCATCCGGACCGGACCCGGAGAGGGGGGTGTAAGGGTGTGACTGACTTAAAGGATCTCCTCTGGTTCGCCCGTCCTCGTCAGAGGGCCCAGTGAGAGAGTGTACTTGGACAACCACTGTTCGACGTGACGACTCCTTTACCATGGACGACTCGCGTGAGAGTCGGTACAAAGAGATTACACAAGGAAGGAGTCCTCCTCACCCACGGGGTCCGTACGTCCCGAGGGGTCCAGAGTTTCCTCTCTCTCCACGTGGGCCCCTCCAACCTCGGGGACCTGCACGACCCCGTCGTCCATTCGTTACCTATACCCCGACCCGAGTATAAGGGGACACGGTGGTGGTGGTCGGTGGTCCAGTCTCGATCGTAAGGTCCCTCTCGGTCACAACCCAAAACCCTTGACAGAGGTCCCTCTCCCACCACACTCGTCGTCCCTGACAGACATAAGTCTCTTCCGACCAACAATCCGATACCCTGTCAGTCGCATGTCTCTCCTACGTTCTTCTCCTAGGTCCGTGTCTCGCTGTAAACGTACAACCTCCCACATACCGACCCCTATACTGTGAGGTACACACCTCCAACCCCTCCCTCGTGTTTTTACGATCTTATATGCAAGTCGTGAGTGGGTAAAGATGAAGAGAATAGGGTCCCGGACGACCTCGGTATCCAGGTGTCCCCGGAAGTCCACGGTCCCCGGGGGGTCCTGACTTCCCCCTGTCTCCATGAGGACCTGTTTCTCCTCTTTTCCCACTCTCACCCGAACGTCCATTCCTTCGGGACCCCCGGGGTAATCCCACACCCCGTCCCCCCTCCGGAACAAGTCGAGTCGAGAGGAGAGTCCATTGGGAAATGTCCACCCCCAGGTTCGTCCTTTTCAACTGTCCCACATACCGCTCCACCTGAGACCCGAATCGGAGATACTGAACGACCTCCTGTTGGACTCGTCTTTAAGATAGACTAGAAATACTGTTCTGTTGGAGGGAGAGGTCAAGTAGTCTATTGGAACTTGTAGTTTATTGAGTTACCTACCCTTTATGAGTTCGATACACATAAGGAGAGGATGTTGGTATAGTGGGGGACGTTACGTTTTCCTTCACGATAGTCTAAGGATCTTAAACCTTAATTTTACTGTAGACCAACTGACAGTCACTCCGTGTCCCTGGACAAGTACCCTATGACAAGTCTTCTCTTGGTGTCCTTTAGGGCACCTACGTCTCCGGTCGATCCAGTCGTCTCCACCCGAAAGATCCGGAGACAAGGTTGAAGGAGGGGGTGGGAGTTGAACGCAGAGGTGGACCTGTGAGAATGGAACTCTGGACCCGAGACTCACTGGGGTCCGACAAGACCTAGACAGAAGTGAACCGGAGAGAGAGGACGTCTCCAGTTACGAGAGTCCGTCGCCCACTGTTAGAATCTCCCTGTAGACGCTGCGAAGGTCTTACGAAAGAGAGTCATATTCTTTCCACTCAAGGACCTGGACTAGGACTCGGACGGAGACTAGCACTCGGAGTCTGAATCAGATCCGAACCGAACATCAAGTGAACCGACCCAGATATAACCCGAACGACCCTGATACTGACCCTGACCTGGATCTGGACCCCGTCCTCGCCCCGATTCCTGTCCCGACCCTGTCTCGGTACAGGGTGCACGAGGTCTTCGAGTTCATCTGCGTGCCCTGTTCCTCCTCCTACGCCAGGTGTAGTGGTCAAGTCGTCTGGAAGTGGTGTCGGATGGGACCCGCACAAGGATACTGTCTACTCCCTAGTGGGTTGGGTCCTACGTAAAGAAGGGAGACACCCCGGTCCACACGTTTACAGGTCTCTTCTTCGACGTGTCAGGTATCGTCGTCTCTTAGGTCTGTACTAGGACTCTCGGCCCCACCCTACGACGAACACACCAAATTCCGACGACCCCTGGATAGGAACCACACACCGGTGGTTCATAGAATGAGATTTCTACAGGGACCCAGACCTTCCTTATCCGACGGAGGTCAGAGACCGGACACGACCTGAGGGGACATGGAGAACACCTCAAATTTCGTCTCTAAGAAGGGATTCGGACCTAGGATTCATCCGTCTCCGGAGAACCTCGTGTGTATTTCCCGGACTAACCCACTCTGTATCCCAACCGAGGATTCTTGAGTTCGGTTGATTCATGATTTCATCACCCTACTCTGAAGAGTCGTCAAAGACTTCCTCGTCTCGTATTTCCCCGGACTAACCTACTCTATATCCCAACCGAAGATCCTTGAGTTCGGTTGATTCATGACTTCATCAACCTACTCTTAAGAGTCTTCAAATATAGAAGGAAGAACACGTCAGTATAAATGTATAGACGAATGATAAAGTAAGGGACCATCGAGTCGACCATTTCTTATACGGACGTAACGTCCTCTGGACCCAAACTAGAGACCCAGTCCTTCTAGGGGACCTTACTTTTACCGTTTGGTGAGTTTATAGGAACGGACCTTTTACAGTACTTGTCTTCAGGGACCACCCGAAGTCAGTTACCCCCAGTTTTTCTCAACTCGTGTTGAATTTTTGATTGGGAAGTGCGTCTGACGATATTTGTTTCCACTTGAACCCGTATACACGACCGGTGTACACGTATGGATTTGTGGTAGTGAGTCAGGTGTGGTGGATGTATGTACTTGTGTGTACGTCTGTATCCGTGTGGGTAGGACTACCTGGAACTCAGTCGGGTACATGGACGTCTACCTGTGTACCTACATAAATGTGTACGTGTGTGAATGGGTGGGTCTACGTACCCTACATTTGGTTAGTACCGTGTGTTCGAACGTGACAGGTCCCGACAGACCCACGGTAGGACTGATACACCTTTTAGACCAGAGACTAACGAACAACTTCGATTAGTCTCCTTTTCCCGTCACCCAGTCCCACTTCGGACCCAAGTCTTGGTCAGGTCACTCGGGAGAATCCTCGGGACTTCTAAAGGTACGTCTGGGACCTCAGTCTCGCCACACCTACCCTACCTTATTCTTCTCTATGAATTGTGCAGTGTATTCCCTATGACAAAAAGTCACATGGAAAAGGAATCTTTATACTCTAATCTGAGACTTTTCTCTTCACTGAAAGGGAACAGTGGACCCGACAGTAACGGTCCCATCCCGACTTGTGTACTGAAAGACTTCGGGTCTGTCCCGAGAGAAGTTTCGACTAGGGTGGGACGGGAGTGCGGGGGTGTATCTCGAGAGTTTACGGCAGTAGGGGACGAGTCACCAGGTCCCTCCGACTGACCGGTATCCTAGTGGACATTCGTATGTCTTCGGTTGTGACCTGACGGGACCACGTCTCCGGTCGTGAACCGACGAGAGTCTACGTGGGGACAGGAGGGGAAAGAGGAGTGGGGAAGTGTGTCGTGTCTTACGAGACTTTTGAGGTGTACGGATCAGTAGTACGTTCCCACTCTCACTCGGTGAACCAACCACTAAAGGTGTGAGAATCCTTGCCGGGACCTGAGATGTGACAGTAAAGGGACGGTTTCAGGAAAGGATAAATGTGTCATTAACTTTACGACCTAAGAGCACTTGTCGTACCCCTTCTTGTCTTTCACGCACACCCTCGAAATCACAGTGGAGGTTGTTCCAGACTAGGAGTAGATGTAAACTGTCAACCCGCTGAAACCCGAAGACGTATTCGAGGACTCAAGGTCCCAGGAGTGGAGAACGTACTACCTACGAACCCCCGGTTCACGGAACGAAAACAAGATAGACCACGGGACCACGGGAGCACCCACGACCCCTGAGGTCGACTTCGTGTCCAGATCCACGACGGTGTAGGGGTCGGACTGAGAGGAGAAGGGGATCGCCACGAGAAGGGACTACCGGTCCGACAGTCCCTCTTCTAAAAGTTCTACCGTCCACACCAGTTTAGTATAAGTCTACGGGTTGTCGAGACGTGTCTCCGATTCCCTGTCGACCGGAGGGGTGCGAGACGTCGGCTCTTACTCCGGCACTGTGTCGACCGGTCTCGGGTGTTTCTCTTACGAATGGACTCGTACTTACTGTAGAGGTGCCTCCCCTCCAAGTGGATGGGGTTACCCCTTTATGACCAGATAAGGTTGACCCGGTGACCCCTCGGGTTGTTGTCGTTACTACCTGTTGGTCTCGTGACACACCTTTAGATAGGACTCCCGTTCACCTTACTGTATGGGACGTCACTCGTTGCGGAGCACTAGACGCTCAAAACTCGAGGAGGGGGGGAGGGGGGAGGGGTCCCTTCCCCCGTTACGGGTCTCGACACTCGACGGTTGTAGGGTTATTTTTCCACTGACAGACGACGAGTGCCGAAGGGGTGACTCGGTGCCCTATTCCGGTGTTCCGTCCGGAGGATACATTGAGGAGGGAGTCCTATTTCCAACTTTGACCGAAGTGTAGACCTTCTAAACAGTGTTTTTTCCCCCCGTCGGACACTGAGTCCCCGTTCCCGATTTTCCTCCAGAGGTTCTACGGGGACACGTTTTAGGTCACAGAGGAAAAGTTGTTCTGTCCACAGATCGGGAGGTGGAGACGGTTTGTACCCGACGTAAACTGGGGTGACCAGTGACGATGGAGGAAGGCAAACGAGACACCGGGAGTTAGAAAAATAGGAAGTCAGAGAAAGTGAACAGAGAGGAGAGGACCTGTAGGTGTCTCTCCTGGTCCGCGGAGTCGAGACCGAGAGAAGAGAGGAACATAAGTGAGATCTCAACCGGAGTAAAAGAGGGTACCAAAGTTTAAGAAAGATGACTACGGAGGGGGTCCATCTCGGGACAAGTCTGGAGAGGAGTTTGGGGTCTGAGGAGAGTAGTTCCGTTCGACATCGGAACCCCGAACCTTCAGTAGCACCGACGGAGACCGACTGACACTTCGTGGTTAAAGAGACCGGTCCAACTCACCCGAATATAGGTCATCTGAGGGGAGTGGGAACTGGTAGGTCCTAAAGAAAGAAGGGTACTGTCACACTGATACCTACGGAGTAGTCTCTTACATGGTAGACGTGTCAGGATTAGGGAAGATTTCAAAGTTCGTCTCTCCCACAGGTCGGTACAAGTCTAAGTAGGGAGTTGGAGAAGGACGGAACTTCAAGTTCCCTACAAACAGAGGAGAGACGGAGTCTCTATCAGATCCGTTGGGGAAGAGTAAAATGTCTGTACGTTAGGTTCTGTGGCTCTCCTTCCCTTGAACGTACCCATCATTATATCCTCTGTCCCACGGGGACCAACTTGGCGACCACAAACAGTTCAGCTCATTTTAGTTCGAAACAAGTGTGGGTCTGTGAGGTTCCTGTTTCGATCACCGTTTTCGACTCGATACGTGTTCGTTTCTCTATGCCTCGGGTGACGACTCAAGTTGTTTCCGAAGGGACAAATGTGCACACGTCCTTCTCAAGAACCCCCAGCTTTTCCCTCTCCGGGGTGGGGTATTATTCACCTGTGCGTGGGTATCCAGAGACACCCACGTAGATAGAATGTTTTCTCAAAGTGTACGTGGAAAACTCCCAGATACCCGGTCAGTCCACACTTCTTTAATTGTTCCATTAACCGGTTTCCATTTGTTACTAGACCTTCCTGACAGGATATAGTCAATTAAATACAGTGTAGAAATGACCCGAGGGAGAGTAGGTCCTACGGAAGTGAGGTGGTACCCACACACAGAGACGAATCGAGACGGATGACGTGAGGAGGAGGAGGAGTCTCTCCTACGGGTATGGGAAAGGGAGACCCCCGTATAAAGACGGAAGGAAGACATAATTTATTTGTTGGACGAAGAGACACACGAGACGGTACGTAACACGACACAGAGATTGTTATTTGAAACATGGATTAATATCAAAAACGGAGGAACTCTGTAAGAACGAAAGTTTACCCCCTATCTCGTCTAAGTGAAACGAAGATCGGAGATCAAGGACCACCACACAACTGATCCTAAGGACCCCAAAGTAGGTCAGATAGGTCCAAGGTAGGAACCCGTCTCTTGATTCTATAGAGAAGTCCTCGTGAGTGACGAGAGAGAGACTCTAGTCCTCGCAACAACGATGTTGAGGTAGAACATTTTCCGGTAGTCTAGGGTCTTGAATGGGAAAACCGAACATTCAAAAAGTGGTATCCGGAGACATATAAATGAACTAAAATAACTGTGTAATGACGTTTCTTAAGGTCATCTCGATAACTTTTGGGAATTCCTAGTACGGAAGTTCCACGACGTAAGTTGTACAATCGTTTAGGTCTTCTAGGTCGTTATCGGTGTCTTGACCTTTTTCAGTTAGGAGTCGGCTTAAGGGTACTTCTGATCATCATTTCTTACATGATTGACAACCTGTTAACGTGAGTAGAAGGTACGATCATTCTAGCACCAATTTTAAGACGTACGGTCAGAAATCGTGACACACTTGGTTCTCTGAGATCTACGGGTTCGTCCCAAATCTTTTCCTTCTCCTTGGTCTCTAGTGTAACGGTTGAAAACCACCTAGTATGTATTTCGTTACCTTAAGGTCTTTCTGTAGATGGAGATAAAGTAACTGATACGATTTCGGAAACTGATACACCTAGTATTGCTTACTACGTTTCGAGAATCTCTCTCCTCGTATGGTCTAGTAGAATGGACAGAAGACTCTTTGGACATACAACCAGTTCTTCGTTGTCAGTCTTGGGACACACCTTGTTGACTAACCAAGTTCTAACTTTTTCCATATGTTGTCCCTCTTGACGACAAGGGAACAAACAAATTGGACGTGTGACTGGTGAGGTACTCTTTATGGCCCGACCTACTCAATGATCGACCTAAGTTCTATCCACCCTCTTTGTAGCGATGTAGTCTATACGCCTACTATGGTGATAACCGTCTTTCGTTTCTCCTTGATTTCTCAAAGAACTACTCTCACTTCCTTCTCTCACTTTCTCGGTCGAATTTTGATTTACAATTTTTTTTTTTTGTTGATTTTGATTTTAGTACCGTAAGTTGGGGTAAGTCAAGTCAAGTCAAGTCAGTGAGTCAGCACAGGCTGAGACGCTGGGGTACTTACCGTCGTGCGGTCCGGAGGGACAGGTAGTGGTCGAGGACATCAAGTGAGTTTGAGTGCAGGTAGCTCAGCCACCACGGTAGGTCGGTAGAGTAGGAGACAGCAGGGGAAGAGGAGGACGGGGGCTAGGGAGGGTCGTAGTCTCACAAAAGGTTACTCAATTGAGAAGCGTACTCCACCGGTTTCATAACCTCAAAGTCGAAATCGTAGTAAGGAAGGTTCCTTTAGGGTCCCGACTAGAGGAAGTCTTACCTGACCAACCTAGAGGAACGTCAGGTTCCCTGAGAGTCCTCAGAAGAGGTTGTGGTGTCAAGTTTTTGTAGGTAAGAAGTCGCGAGTCGGAAGAAGTGTCAGGTTGAGAGTGTAGGTACGTACTGGTGACCTTTTTGGTATCGGAACTGATCTGCCTGGAATCAGCCGTTTCATTACAGAGACGAAAACTTATACGATAGATCCAACCAGTATTGAAAAGAAGGTTCCTCATTCGCAGAAAATTAAAGTACCGACGTCAGTGGTAGACGTCACTAAAACCTCGGGGGTTTTTACTTCAGACTGTGACAAAGGGGTAGATAAAGGGCACTTCACTACTCTGGTCTACGGTACTAGAAGCAAAAGACTTACAACTCGAAATTCGGTTGAAAAAGTGAGAGGTGAAAGTGAAAGTAGTTCTCCACGACCCTCGGTCGTGCCCTCTAGGGTGGGTACTGTTCCAGTACGTCCTGAGTTCCCTGAGGGACCCGGTAGGGTGGGTACTGTTCGAGTACTCCTACTCAGGACTATTCGTTCCGGAGTCCTGAGCTGTCTAGGGGACCTGGACGAGCTCGTAGATGGGGGTTTGTTTTAGACAGACAGAATGATAAAATACAGAAAGTGGTCGAGAAGACTGTAATCGTTCCCCGACAGGGGGCTGGTGGAAAGAGACCATTCTCAATTGAATCCCGAAATCAACTATTTAGAGGACCCGTACTTTCCTCACAAAGTTTGGGAGACAATCGTAAGATCGAATGAACCGTCCAAATAGGTCTGAGAACGTTGTAACGACTCGGATACGAACGACGGTTCAAGAGTGTAGGGAATAGGTAACACAAGGACCCTCACGTATATCAATTCTATATCTTTATTGTTCGTCATCGAAATCGTAATCGTTGTAATCTGCAACTCAATTATTCAAGAAAGAAACGACATTGGGTGATTTAGAAACGAGGTATTTTTACATTGAGACATGAAATTCCCACTGCGTCCGATTCTTAAATTCTTCTTTGTGAAATTCCCTTCTAATAACAAGACCGACGGTTGTAAATAGTTTTTCTCCAGTACCTTATAGTTGTCCGGAGGCCCTGCCTTCTACTACATATTTTTCATTCTGAGAATGTTCTTCCTTGGACTATAGCTATTTTCAATAATGATTACCCTACAGCTCGACTGAGACGTAAAAAGTGGAACGACATACATGTTGAGTCCCATATTTTCGGGGCTCCTTTTATTTCATTTTGCCCGGAGCGAGTGACTTCGAACCAGTGGGGCACAGTAAGAAAGGAATAGAGAAAGAGATAGAAAGAAGTAAGTGGCTGCAGCAGGTAGGACTCCTATAGGGACCTGAGACGACTCCGACCTGGGGCCGTTTCTCCGAAAAATCAAGGAGAAGTGAAAGACGGTATTCCCACCACAGTAGACGTATAGACTCCAAGAACTATAAAGAGGGCCGTCAGAACTCAGGTCGAACACAAAGAAGGTCAGGTCGTAAAGAGTACTACATGAGACGTATCTTCAATTTATTCGTCCCACTGTTATATCTCGGAACTGCATGAGGAAAAGGATAAACCTTGGTCAGACAACAAGGTACAGGTCAAGATTGACAACGAAGGACTGGACGTATATTCAAAAAGTCCTCCGTCCAGTCCACCAGATCATAAGGTAGAGAAAGTCTTAGAAGGTGTCAAATAACACTAGGTGTGTCAGTTTCCGAAATCGTATCAGTTATTTCGTCTTTATCTACAAAAAGACCTCGAGAGAACGAAAAAGGTACTAGGTCGTCTACAACCGTTAAACTAGAGACCAAGGAGACGGAAAAGATTTTGGTCGAACTTGTAGTCCTTCAAGTGCCAAGTGCATAAGGACTTCGGACCGAACCTCTTAAAACTCGTAATGAAATGATCGTAAACTCTACTCACGTTAACACACCATCAAACTCGTAAGAAACCGTAATGGAAAGAAACCCTAACCTTACTTTTGACTGGAAAAGGTCAGGACACCGGTGACGACTCAAAAGGTTAAAACGACCGTATAACTTACGTCGTGAAAGAAGTACCGTTTATTCCCCTTTTCCACCTTCATCACTGTCTAAAGGAGAAGACCCTGAGATTCTAGTGACGTCCACTACTGACGTCGGTACTTTAGTCTTTTGCTAAAGAAGAATCGTCCTTTCGATACTGTTTGGATCTACCACCCGACTTTTCGTCTCTGTAATGAGACGGTTGTTCCAGGTATATCAGTTCCGATACCAACAGGGTCACCAGTACTTGTCAACACTTTCGACCTGGTCTTTCTTCGTCTTACGGTTATTAACTACGAAAGTTTGACGCCACGACCTCTTCTGAAGACTTTCAGGGAACCTGTCGTTCCTTTAGTTTGGTCAGTTAGAATTCCCTTTAGTTGAGATTTATGAGTAACCTCTCTGACTACTACTTAGGGGTCATGAAACCAGTAGACTATGTTTACCGGTTGAGATACCTTTTCAGGGACTACGACCGTTTCTAACTCCCGTCTTCCTGTGTTCCCGAAGTCTCCTACACTACCGTAGTGTCTACGTTACCTGAACTTGAACCTGTTTAAAACCCTCTACCACTCCCTGTCCCTCCGGACCACACGACGGCCAGTACCCCAACGTCTCAGTCTGGGTTCGCCCACTGACTTGTGTGACGTTTCTTTTTAATTTTACTGTAGACATGAAGTCTTTAACCTGACTCCGGACTTCCTTGGTGTCCAAGTACCTTTCGCCACCACTTATGGGGAGGAGGTCTGTCCTTTGGTCGGTGAAAGGAAACAAGGGTCCCTGGTCCTCCTGACTGGAGAGACCAGGAAAGCCTTATCCTGGGGGTTCGGGGTGGACAGAAAGGTTGTGTGAACGTCGGTGTGATACATATACCCTGTCGTGCAGACTTTTTTTCGGTGTGGAGAGTTGCCGTATACGTCGAGTCAGAAGACGATTCTAGAAAGAGGACAATGACTTTTGTAGAAGTTAAGGACTACCATAAACCTTATACTTATCATTACTTGTTTGTCGAGAAGTCATTGTCGAGAAGTGTGGTTCCGGTACGGACCAATAAGAGTAGTTCCCTCAAATCTCGTCGGACAAAAATAGTGTATAATTGAATATACGCCTCATGTAGTACTCTTTTCGACCCGACTCCCTCGTGTTCGACCTTAGTTCTAACGATCCTCTTTATCGTTATTGGAGTCTATACGTCTACTGTGGTGGGAATACCGTCTTTCGCTTCTTCTTACTCGGAGAACTACTTTCGCTTTCTCCTCTCACTTTTTCAACCGAATTTCGAGTTGTAAGTCTTTTGTTTCTAGTACCGTAGGCCAGGGTAGTGAAGTACCCTTATCTACCTCTTTGTCACCTTTGTCACAGTCTGAAATAAAAAGACCCGAGGTTTAAGTGACGTCTACCACTAACGTCGGTACTTTCTACGAATGAGGAACCTTCCTTTCAATATTGGTTTAATCTGTCGTATAATTTTTCGTCTCTCTAATAAAACGGTTGTTTCCGGGCATATCAGTTCCGATTCCAAAAAGGTCATCAGTACATACGTACACTCTCAACCTGACACTTCTTTCCACTCGCGACTTCTTAACTACGAAAACTTGACACCACAACCTCTTCTGAGAACTCTCAGGGAACCTGACGTTCCTCTAGGTCGGTCAGGTAGGATTTCCTCTAGTCAGGACCCACAAGTAACGTTCCTGACTACAACTTCGGCTTTGAGGTTATGAAACCGGTGGACTACACTTCTCGACTGAGTAGACTTTTCTGGGACTACGACCCTTTCTAACACCCGTTCTCCTGTCCCCTGCTGTCTCCCACTCTCCCAACCTACCGTAGTGGCTGAGCTACCTGTGCCCAAACCCACTTGAGACCCTCAACGACTACCTGTCCCTCCGGACCGCACGACACCAAGTACCCCAGCGTTTCTCAGCCTGTACTGACTCGTTGACTTTACTTGACTTGACTTCTCTTTGTTGACCTAGATCAACTCGGGTTCCCTCCGTAAAAAAAGACTCTTGTCTCTTAAGACTTAACGGAAATTTTCCTGACCACCCGTGTCCGTTGGGACACGATGGAGAGACCGAAGACGGAGAGAGACGGGTAGGAGTGGAGAAAGGGAAGAAATGTGTGGTTGGAGGAGACGCAGGTCCAGAGTTCTAGTCTCTCTAGTCTTTGAGAACGAGAGAACGACTGTACTTAGAGTTTGGACACATTTACGTAGATAGATAGAGTCTACGGGTGACGAGTAGGTCAGTTGAGTGAGACCTTGTCGTATCAGGTTGTACCGGTACCCTACGTACCCTCCAGTAAGACCAGACCCTTCCACGAGACACCCACTAGTGATGAGGAGGGTTATACATTCGGTACGGATAAAGAACTGTTCCCCCTTGAAACACTGAGATATCCTTCGTTTTTATGAGGACACAACGACTTCAGACGTTTACGACTCTGGGGTTTCGGATCCTTCTTCGAAGTCTAGTTGGACGTGGTACCCGGTGTCCTCAGACTAAACGGAGAGAGGTCCTGTTTCTTATTCATTTCTCTCAGTAAGTCCGAAACGTCTGTGTCAGACTAATTTCGACTCCTTACTCCGTGCATAAAGTCTATTACGTCCAAAAATTGGTAAGAACTAGTGTCTCCAGAGAGGGAGGATGTGGCAGTCAGTCCTCGTTTACACTTGTGCCTAGAGGTTAGTGTAGTCGGGGTGGGGTTTGTGTGATCCGTACTGGGATCAAATCATCGGATCTACGGCTCACTTCGGTCTCGACACCCGGAGAATAACAGCTCTCTATAATACTGTGAGTGTTACGGTCGACTACAGTACCCTAGTTCGACCCTAGGAAGGTACAGACTTTCACACCAACAACAAGTCAACGAGTCGGTACAGACGGAGAAACACTGGGGTACCTGACGTCGTGTGGTCCGAAGGGACAGGAAGTGATAGAGGGTCTCGGACGAGTTTGAGTACAGGTAACTCAGTTACTACGGTAGGAGACAACAGGGGAAGAGGAGGACGGGAGTTAGAGAGGGTCGTAGTCCCTGAAAAGGTTACTCAACCAAGAAGTGTCGTCCACTGGTTTCATAACCTCGAAGTCGAAGTCGTAGTCAAGAAGGTTACATATAAGTCCTAAATAAAGGAAATCTTAACTGTCCAAACTAGAGGAACCTCAGGTTCCCTGAGAGCTCTCAGTGGAGGTTATGGTGTCCAACTTTCGTAGTTAAGAAACCGTGAGTCGGAAGAAATATCAGGTTGAGAGTGTAGGTATATACTGATGACTTTTTGGTGTCGAAAGTGAGATGTCTGGAAACAGCCGTTGTTTCCTTCCGGGATAAAATATCCTATAAGAGATCAACGGAGGACCGAGAGTTGGAAGGACAGTGGTCTGGTCGGGTGTGGGATATGTCTTGTCGGATACCCTTTGGGAAACTACAAGGGAATGGATCCTGGGATCGAAGACTTAAGACGACTACATGTTGTGACCGTAAACTCAACGAATGTAAGTCTCGTAAACGTTAGTGAGATTGAAAGGTCTACAGGAATTAAGTTCAAATTACCACACGACCTGGAAAAACCTAATGGACACAATATGTTAAGTTGTCGTTTTTCTTTATTTTGTAAATTGGTACAAATGTTTACCCATTTTCCTCCTTTTTTCTACCGCCTCCTTATCCTGCCCTTCTGGTGAAAGCGGGAGTGTTTAAGGAGTTTTCTTGTAAAGTTGCGGCTCGTTTGAGGTGTTTTGTTGAAGACCTCCGACCGTCTCCTGTAGTCCGTTGGTCTTTTCGTCTGGTAACAGAAGTTTTTGTCCATCCTTTTTTATATTTTCTGCTTTTTCCTCTGTTTCCTCCACCCCTCCCTCGAGGTAGTGCCCTTCCCTTCGGACAGGGTCCTTCCCTTAAAATTCTTCTCTCCAAAGGTTTGTGGTCCTTTGTGAGAGGGACGGCTCAGACACCGCTCGGAACCTTTGTGTCTCCCGTTGTATTGTCCTTCCTTTTTATTTCTTTATTAATTTTGGTTGTCTAATGTTCGGGTTGTCATTGAGGGGGTCGCCTTTTCGTCGTGTCTGCGGACGTAGGCGGTGACCCTTCACCCCATCCCGTCCCTTCGCGCCCTCCGTGTCCGACGTCACGAAACATTCTTAGCCCGTCCTTGCGGGGTGCGCGTCGGTCTTGCTAGATTGGACCCGATCGTTTGGTCTGACACCCTATCGATGGCGTGCTTTTCGAGCTTGTATTCTGTGGCGGTCCTGACGCGTGTCTTGTTTCCTGACTTGCCTTATTCGGCCGACGTCTGGTAGGGGGCGGTCCCTGTCCGTCGGTCTCGGCATTCCTGACCTTTCCCCGTTAACGTCTGGGCCTCTCTGAAATGAATGGATTGACGTTCGTCCGAAGAAACGATTCTGAAGACCCCCACGACCTGTCAGTGTTAGACGGAGTACCCCCGAGGTCACCAGGTGGGTCTTTCGACTCGTCGTCGCCGTCTTTTCCACTGTTCGGAGCCACTAGCGCGAGCGGTTTGAGGACTCGATGAGCCTGGACCCTTCCCGTGTTTCACGTCAGAGTCGACTTAGACACGGAGACTCCCGACGGACTCGTGGCTTGGACTCGCCGAACCTGACCCCTTCACGTGTGTCGGATCCCGGTCGGGGTCTGCCAAGGGCCGACTCGTAGCATCTCGGTCTCGTCTAACACGCGGCGCTCTTCCCTGTCCAGTTCGTCCCGACTCTGTGACACACGTACTGTCACGATAAACAAACGTCGTAGAGGGGAGGGGTGTCACGCTGACTTGATCACTAGGATTTTTTGGTCGTATTTCTTCACTTTGTCTCCCTTGGCAGAACCTTCACTAGGGTGTGCCGGGTATTGTAGTCTCTTCCCGGTCTATATAAAAATAATAAAAATTTTAGTAAGGAAAAAAAAAAACAACAAAACAAAAAAAAAGAAAAAAAAGATTGAAGAAATTTTAACAATTCAGAAGATAAAGAGGAGATTAAAAATAAAGATATTGGATGATAATGATAAAAAATTTTTTTTCTGAAAAAAATTTTTTCCGTTTGTGGTATATATCAGAAACCTACCAACAACCACAAAAAAAAAAAAAATTATTAAGAACAAAAAAAAAAAAAGAAAGAAGGAAAAAGGAAGACGAAGAAAAGAAATTATAACATAAAAACTTTTAGGTTGGAGATGAGATCTAAAAATTAGAAACGAGAAGCCAAAAACAACAGTTAAAACATGTAAATTTTTGGGTTTGAAGTGATGGGTTCAAATGGACTCTCGCTCTAATGACCGAACTGGTGAGAGAGGAGGAAACCTGAGAGGAAAAAGAGGTGGTCCACCGGACAGAGAAAAGAGGGGGTAGAGAAGAGATAGGTTGAGACACTTAGAGACACACAAGGTCTACCACCTCTTGTGGATTCCTTGACCAATGACCCTCCTAAACAGAGAGAGGAAGAGTAAGGAGAGAGAATAGGAGGACCGGTGTAGACAGATGAAGGAGGGAGAGAAGAAGGGACATATTGAGGCATTTATGGAGACTCGTCAGGTCTGATATCTCGCGTGTATTCCTTCACTGATGACCGATCGAACGACAGAGAAGAAAACTAGAGTGACGTAGAGTAAGGTCAATGGAGTTTGATGGGGGAGGTAGAAGAGAAGAGGAACATTGAGTCACTTGGAGAGACTCACAGGGAGTTACACCTCTTTGAAAAGTAGAAATTGGATCTACAAAATAGTAGTCACGACATATCTACCTCTTCAGATCTCCGATGACATTTTTATTTTGACTTTCGGTCTTCGGACTTTTGCATTTAGGTTTCGGACTTTTGTAATCTCTTGAGAACTTAAGTCCCTTGTAATTCGTTATCCTCGAGTAGTTAACGGAAGTATGGATGTGACTTTGGTTCGAGGTGGGTTCCCGGTTGTTCAAGGTTTTGTTCTGTAGGGTGCGTTTAAGAGGTCGTTGTGTCCTTGTGAGGGGACTCGAAGTTATATGTCCGTCAAGTTTTAATAAGGTTTTGGAAACTACAGAGTATTGGGTAATGACCAGTGAGGTGACGTGAGGTCTCTCTTCTTTGGGTCGAGGTGGGTAGTCTTGAGGTTGTGTTCGGAGGGATTGGTCCTTTGGAACTGTTCGGTGACTATCTTGGGGTGGGTGTCACTCCTTCGAGGTATTATTTCTCTTGAGGTGTTTAATGGTCTTATATTTTTCCGGTGGGGTTTGCGTCGTTATATTGGTTCTACTTCTCTGTCTCCTTATGAGTCGTCCATTTCCTTGTCCTCTCAACGGGTGGTTTGGTTTGTTTTCTCCTTCTTCATCCCTTAGATGGACTCTTCCTTAAGGTTTATAACTATCACTTTTACTAGGTTTTAGAACTTTAGTTTTACCTTAGTGTCTATTTAACGGATGTCTGTTCCTAACTCTTCTACGTTCTTTCCAAATTGTTCCTGGATCTTCTTTATTTTTTCTCAGTTTTATATTTCTTATTGTGTTATTTACTCTAGTCTTTGTGAGACCTCCGTTGTTTATCATCTTGTTGTCTCCGTCTTCTATCCTAATCACTTTATCTTCTATCTTACCATCTTTATTTACTTAGTCTCTCCTTTTTTCTTTTTGCTTAATTTTCTTTGCTCCTGTTAGAGTCTCTGGAGGTTCTGTTATACTTTACGAGGTTGTAAGCTTAATATCCTCAGGGTCTTCTTCTTCTGTCTTTCTTTCTGGTACTCTTTTAGGAACTCCTCTATTATCAACTTTTGAAGGGATTTTACCCCTTCCTTTATTAGTGGGTTCAGGTTCTTTGTGTCTCTCAAGGTTTATCCTATTTGGGTTCCGCTTTGTGGGGTTCTGTGTATAATTAGTTTAATTGTTTCTAGTTTGTGTTTCTTGTTTATAATTTTCGTCGTTCCCCTTTTGTTGTTTATTGTGTGTTCCCCTAAGGGTATTCCTATTGTCGACTAGAAAGTTATCTTCGAGAAGTCAGGTTCTCCCTTACCGTTCTGTATGAATTTCACTACTTTCTGTTATTGGATGTCGGGTCTAATGACATGGGTCGTTCCTAGAGTAAGTTTATGCTTCCTCTTTAGTTTTCGAAATGTCTGTTCGTTTTCGACTCTCTTAAGTCGTGGTGGTTTGGTCGAGAGGTTGTTTACGATTTCCTATAAGAGATCTGTCCTTTGTGTTTTTCCCACATATTTGGGTTTGTGTTTTGTTATTTCATTTACCATTACCCTAGTGTGAATAGTTATTAATGGAATTTGCATTTACCTAACTTGCGGGGTTGGTTTTCTGTTTCTGACCGGCTTACCTATGTTTTTGTTCTGGGGAGATATACGACGAATGTTCTCTGGGTGGAGTTTTGTTCCCCATGTATGTCTGACTTTCACTTCCCGACCTTTTTCTATAAGGTGCGTTTATCTCTGGTTTTCTTTCGTCCTCACCGTTATGAGTATAGGCTATTTTATCTGAAATTTTGTTTCCGACACTTTTTCTCTGTTTCTTCCGGTGATGTATTACTAGTTTCCTTGTTAGGTTCTTCTTCTATATTGTTAAAATTTATATATACGTTGGTTATATCCTCGTGGCGTTATACATTCTGTTCACGATTGTTCATACTTTCCCCTTTAGTTGTTATTGTGTTATTATCACCCTCTGAAATTATGGGGTGAGTGTGGATACCTGTCTAGTTGATTTGTCTTTTGATTGTTTCTTTGCGTTCGAAATTTACTATGTAATCTAGTCAATCTGGATTAACTATAGATGTCCTGTAAAGTGGGGTTTTGTTACTTAAAGTGGAAAAAAAGTTCACGAGTACCTTGGAAGAGGTCCTATCTAGTGTAGGACCCGGTATTTAGATTTGAACTATTTAAGTTTTTTTAGCTTTAGTAAGGTTCGTAGAAAAGACTGGTATTACGTAATTCTAATCTAGAGTTAATGTCCTCTTTTTGATAATTTTTAAGGTTGTATACCTCCAACTTGTTGTGTGAAGACTTATTGGTTGTTTAGTGTCTTCTTTAGTTTTTTCTTTAGTTTTATACGTATCTTTGATTACTTTTACTTTTGTGTTGTTGGGTTTTGGACACCCTGTGATATTTTCGTCACGATTCTCCTTTCAAGTATGGTTATGTCCGTATGGAGTTCTTTATTCTTTTTTTCAGTTTATTTATTGGATTGAGATGTTGATTTCGTTGATCTTTTCCTTCTTAACCTCTTGGGGTCTCAATCATCTTCCTTTCTTTAGAATTTTTAATCCCGTCTTTATTTACGTTTT
>SJYO01039817.1:0-30000 GCA_006410555.1 Capra ibex | reverse complement strand
CTAGGGGTCTTGTGTGTCCAGAGGTGCAGGGCTGGCAAGCAGGCTGGAGACTCAGGGAAGGACTGATGTTACAGACAGAGTCCAAAGGTGGTCTGGACGATAGTGTGGCTGGCCTGAGTCGCTTCCCTCTGGATTTAGGAAAATCGTGAGTTTATCATCACCCTCATGTTGCACAACTTTTAAAAGGCCTGTGTGTTTGGCTTTCCTTTGTTCTTATTGTTAGTGTATTGCTATTTTTGTGGAAAGAATAGTTGTGCAATGTTCTGACTTCTGTAAATTCATGAACTTACAATAGGGAGTTCCCTGAAGGTTCTGTGGTTAAGACTGCACTTCCAATGTAGGGTTGCAGAACTAGGGATCAGTCGACGGCGGGGGGGCGGGGGAGGTGAGGGGGGGAGCCTGGATCCCACAAGCTGCAGGGCATGGCGAAAAAAAGAAAAAAGAAAACAGAATTTTTCAAGAACCTACAATAGATTACTAAGAATAAATAGATTCTTAGTCACACTGGAAGAGAATGGAGAAGGTACTATTATCATATTAGGTAGTGAGACTGTGGGTGAATTTTTTTCCATTTAAAAAATTATTTGCTGTTGTTGGTATGTGCAACCAGAAAAAAAAAAATGAAAGAAGGAAAAGAGCTGATTTTGGCTGTTATGATGCAAAAAAACGAAGAAAAGAAAACAAAAATGTACATGTACTATCCAATTTATTCCGTTTATTACTCTGAAGTCAGTCAGATATAATCACAGCTTAAGTATCAAGTGTTTGGAATGAGACTCAGAAGTGCCCAGCCCAGGATGACATAGCTGGTGGAAGCCAGGTCCTGAGACAACCAGCCCAGTGTCCCATCGCTATGGCAACTTCAGAGAGGAAGAGGCCTTCAGAGACCATGGGGTTGATCCTTTCACAACATCACCCTTCTCTATACAACGTCCACAGGGAACAGTTGAACTCCTTTAGTGATGGAGAATTCAGCTGCTACCAAAGAAGCTGAGTCCTGTGTAATCGTAATTGTTAATAAAAGCAATACCTTATGATGAACCCAATTCTGTCTCTCTGATGCTTCTACAGAAATGACCAATTTTTGAATTCTATGGTCAGACAGAATTTTTAAGGCTTCAGATAACACTCTTCAAATATGAACAGTCTCTTTTTAAGCGAATTATATCTCATCAGGAGAAAAAAAAAGGCTATTAAGTGGGAAGTTTGGTCCAAATATTTCAGCCAATCAATACTATAAATATGAAGTTCTCCCTAGTGGCACTTTGCGTGCATGCGTGCTAAGTCACACAGTCGTGTCCACCTCTTTGCAACCCCATAGACTGTAGCCTGCCAGGCTCCTCTGTCCATGGGCTTCTCCAGGCGAGAATACTGGGGTAAATTGCCTTGCCCTCCTCCAGGGGATCTTCCCAATCCAAAGATCAAACCCGAGTCTCTTAATGCCTCCTGCATTGGCCGGCGAGTTCTTTATCACTAGGGCCACCTGGGAATCCCAATGATGCTTTGAGGGAGTTTATTCATTCTTTAACTGAAGTGGTATTTATTTAGCACATGCTTTCTGCCAGGCCCTAGGGATGCATTAGGTGAAAGTGAAAGTCACTCAGTAGAGTCTGACTCTTTGTGACCCCATGGACTGTATAGTCCATGGAATTCTCCAGGCCAGAATATTGAGTGGGTAGCCTTTCCCTTCTCCAGGGGATCTTCCCAACCCAGGGATGGAACCCAGGTCTCCCGCACTGCAGGCGGATTCTTTACCAGCTGAGCCACAAGGGAACCCCAAGAACATGCCCTGTGTGTTTCAATGCTAAATAGTCCAGCTGGAAAATAGGCATTTGGAATAGAGAGCAAGGGCACCTCTCTAGTCTGGGAGCAGCTCAGGACGTGCTTCCTGAGGAGGGGACATTTGAAATCAGCCTTGAGGATGAACAGGAGTTGACGGGGCAGCTGTGGTCTATATAGAGGGAAACCGCTGATAAGGAGTCGTGTGTGTATATTGCACGGTGTGGTGGTGTCACAGGATGGACCAAGTCNGCAGCTCAGGACGTGCTTCCTGAGGAGGGGACATTTGAAATCAGCCTTGAGGATGAACAGGAGTTGACGGGGCAGCTGTGGTCTATATAGAGGGAAACCGCTGATAAGGAGTCGTGTGTGTATATTGCACGGTGTGGTGGTGTCACAGGACGGACCAAGTCCCTGGAGACTGGAGAGTGGGTGCTCCACCTGGGGACTCTGCACCCCAGCGTGTCCTCCTCCACCCTCTTAGCTGAGTTACTCCAGACAAGTTATTTTCCCTCTGTGCTCATCTGCATCTGCAAAACGGGCGACATTTCAGGGATGTGGTGAGGGCTGGTTGAGTTGATATGGGAAGTGCTCAGGACAGTGCCTGGCACATACTGGATGCTCAAGCCTTGTTTGCTCTGGTGGCTGGAGGGAACCGAGGTGGGAGAGAGCGGGAGGCTGAGGATGGAGGCTGGGCCCTGGAAGCCCTCCTTGCCTGGTGGGATGTTCTTTTTGCTGACCCAAGAGCCTATCAAAGACAAATGATATACATTAGGTTCTAATCATGTCTCCTTCAGGCTCCTCTGGCCGTGACAGTCTCTCAGACTTCCCTTTTTGTTTGATGACCTGGATGTTTTTGAGAATTACTCAGGGATAGTGTGGAATGTCTCTCTAGTTGAGTTGGGTTTTAGGAAAGAAGACCACAGAGATGACTTAAGTGACATTCTCCATGCATCAAGGGTTTATACTGTCCACTGGAATATCACTAATAAATCTTCAGCACCCACCTAAGGTATATTTCCTCGGTCTCTCCTTGTGAAGTTCTATTTTTACTTCCTCACTGTCCACACTGTAGTCTTTGGGAGGAAGTCACCACGTGCAGTCCACACTTAAGGGGCACTCTGATATAAACTCTGGTGTGCAGGGGTTTGTGCAAATATGAGTTTTCCAGTGAGATGGAGAAGTACTAGACTGGTGAGCAGGCTGGATGGAGAGTCTCTGTGTAGCTTCATAAGAAACTGCTGACTCTCATTTCTAGCGACTGTGCTGCTTCCTATCCCTGCCACAGTGAGCGAGGGTTTCTCCTGCTCCATGTCCTGGTCAGCACTTGGCATCCCCGGTTCTTGGGTTCTAGCTACTCTACTAGGTGTGTGGGGATGTATCATTGCTGTGTTTATTTGCATGTCTTCATGACATGTGATGTTGAGCATCTTTTGTATGTATTTCCATGTCATCCTGAAGAGGTGTCTGTTCAGACGTTTCCTTCATTAAATTGCTGTTCATTTTTATATTGTTGAATGTAATGGTTCTATGTATATTCTAAAGTAAGTTCTTTTTCATACATGTGAATTTGCAAATAATTTGTTCCTGTGCCCTGAGCTCTTTCCCTGACATAACAATATTCATTAACGTCTAGATGTACATTTCTGAGAAGAGAAATAAGGAATTCCTAACTGCAATGGTTTCTAAATAGAGGACTTGAGTGAATTTGTTATTTTGTTTATGCTGGAGTATCTTCTCAGTCCTCTTGTGTGGAGTTAAATAATGCTTTTGAAAAATGAGCTGACAAATACCTTGCCCTTGTAAAACCTTTGACCAATCACCTTCAGGTCACGTGTTAGCACGCACATTCTTTGCTCCAGGACCTATCATATGTTGACTGCACCATAGAATTCCACCACTGGAAAAGATGGGCTGACTTGTACGGACAATTCTTCCCACAGCAAATAGCTGAAAATGCCATGGAAAATACAAAAACCTCCCTAAAAGTATCAAAGAGGTGACAAAGTCCAAACAGACGACCACACCTCTCAAAAGAAGGTAAAGATTCTGCTTGGCCTCCACAGAGAACTCGGTCCTGAGAAGAGAAGAAAAGCCTGTGTGAGTCGCTGCCTGGAGCCCAGGCACAGACCTCAGCAGTCCAGCCTCAGGTCCCCAGCTCTTCACTTTTCTCCCCACCTGCCTTCTTCCTTAAAAATTTAAATGAAGCTTTATAATTCTGATTATGATGTATGTGTATAACACATGATATAATAAAGATTCACTGTCAAATAAGTTACAAAGGGTTGAAAGTGATAAAGGACAACGTTAAAAGAACTGTAATCCTCACACGGGAGATATTTGGTTGCATTACTTTTAGTTTATTTTCATCTTCCGGCTGCTGCTCAGGTGCTGGGACCGTCTCTGTCTAAGCTGTTGAGCTCAGATCTCAGGGGCCCCCACCCTGCACTCTCCAGAAGCCACTTCCTGATTCAGCGCACTTCCTCCTCTCTCCTCAGTCCCCTCTTCCACTTCCTTCCCTCGTCTTTACTCTTTTTTGTTGTTTAATATGTATTTGTTTGGCTGCTTTGGGTCTTAGTCGCAGCATGAGGGAGCGTCCTTGCTCCTTTGCCGCACATGGATTGTGGCATATGGGCTCCGGAGCAGCTGAACTTCCATAGCTGCGCCGTGCTGGCTCAGTAGCTCTGTGTCCTGTGGGGTCTCAGCTCCTGACCGGGGACTGCAGGTGCGGACCGTGCCCTGGCAGGCGGATTCTCAGCCACTGGACCAGCAGNCTTTTTTGTTGTTTAATATGTATTTGTTTGGCTGCTTTGGGTCTTAGTCGCAGCATGAGGGAGCGTCCTTGCTCCTTTGCCGCACATGGATTGTGGCATATGGGCTCCGGAGCAGCTGAACTTCCATAGCTGCGCCGTGCTGGCTCAGTAGCTCCGTGTCCTGTGGGGTCTCAGTTACTGACCGGGGACTGCAGGTGCGGACCGTGCACTGGCAGGCGGATTCTCAGCCACTGGACCAGCAGGGAAGTCTTGTCACAACTGTTTCTGCGTCTTTGAGTTTGAACAGGTGCGTGTGTTTGTGTCTTTGTGAGTGTTTGATTCACACAGAGAAGATTTATGGATCTCTATGATTTTTCATCTGTGGGTCATACAACTCTTCCTTTCCCAAGTGTAAAATAGTCATGTATATTTTTGTCTAGGAGACAAGAGTCCAAGGGTGAAGGAAAAAAGAATTGCTTGAATTTGAGGGGAAAGTGTAGACGGAGAAGAATACCATGGAACCTGTTCTTTCCAGCTTGAGAAACCCCTGAAACGAAGAGCTATGTGCCACAGCTAGAGAGTAGCCCCGACTCGCCACAAATAGAGAAAAGCTCACAGAGCAATGAAGACCCCGCACAGCCAAAAATAAATGAATAAAATTATTCTTTTTGAAAAAGAATTTTAAGGTGGTGGATTCTTAGCTTACATCTTCTGCTTCATAATGTTGCAAGCATGTACGAGTCCTACAAGTTATTTGATTTATGTTGTGTTCAACAAATACTTTGTCTTGGGTTGAGTGAACACTTCTGTGTCTACTTATGCTTACCAGGTTAAGGAAACCACCAAGAGCTCAGTATAATAGAGCCAAGAATTCACTCCAGTGATGGGCAGTCTTGAACAGTTATAACCTGAAGGTGCTATACCATGGTCTGCTTAATGTCTGCTTAACATTCTAGTTGCTAAAACACATATTAATGAAACTTTCTGTGCATGCTACATTTTAAGGCTGTACCTTAAATAGACAAACCCACTATATTCCTATAAAGTGAAAGTGAAGTCGCTCAGTTGTGTGCAACTCTTTGGGAGCCCATGGACTGTAGCCCACCAGGCTCCTCGGTCCATGCGATTTTCCAGGGATGAATACTGGAGTGGGTTGCCATTCTCTTCTCCAGAGGATCTTCCCGACCCAGGGATCGAACCCGGGACTCCTGCAGTGTAGGCAGATGCTTTACCATCTGAGCCACCAAAGGCTGTATTTTAATATGCATCAATCTATGAGTCACACAATAACTTTTGGGAGGAAGAGACTGAAAATTAAGGACATTCCAGACATGCACTGTCCGCGATGCTGGCGACTAGTCGTATATGCTATTTGAATTAAATAAAATTAAAATAGACACAGACTCACAGGTACAGAACAGACTTGTGGTTGCCAAGAGGAAGGGGGCTGGGAGGGGGCTGGGGAAGGGGCTGGCAGTTGGGGGTTAGTTAGCTGCAAACCATTCCATAAAGAATGGATGAACAGGGGACTTCCCTGGTGATCCAGTGGTTAAGAATCCATCTCGCAATGCAGGGCAAAAGGGTTCAATATCTGGGCAGGGCACTAAGATCCCACACGCCTTGGAGCAACTGAACCGGCATACCAGGATGAGAAAGATCCCTCATGATGCAGTGAACATCCTGTGTGCTGCAACTGAGACCCAACGCAGCCAATTAAATAAACAAATAAGTATTTAAGAAAATAATAGAATGGATAAACAGTGATAGCACAGGTATTCACCATCCTGGAATAAGTCATAATGGAGAGGATATAAAGAAGAACCAATGAATGTGTATAACTGAGTCACTCTGCTACACAGCAGAAACCAACATAACACTGTAAATCAACTAGCCTCCAACAGAATAAATAAAAATATTTGAACAATTAATTCATTAAATAAAATAAAAGTACTCATCACAACAGTCATGTCTGAGGTGCTGAAATAGCCACATGGAGCCAGTGTCTCCCTCACTAGACAGCACAGATACAGAACAGTCCCTTCCTCACAGAACATTCTGCTGGACAGGCCTGCCTGCATGCCTTGTGGACCTGAGTCAGATGCATTAGACCATGTGAGGTGAAAGAGTCACTGTTATTTCTCTTAGACACTATGTCAGATTTCTGTCCAGGATATGAAGACACATCAACCTGGTGTGTAACAAAACCAGCCCAGGTCATAAGTGTGTGCAGGGCCTCTAGGAACAAACTGTTCCCAGTTCCAAAGGGGAAACACCTGTCCCCCGATTCCCTTTCCCAGACTGAGGCTCCTCCCTGGCATCAGTTCCCAGGGGGTCAGTTCTCTTGGAGAGGAGCCCAGAAGAAGGCCTTCCACTGGGTTAAGGAGGCAGGGAGTCCAGTTCAAGGAGAAGATCTCAAAGAGGAGGGAAAGACAGGGATCAGTCGGGAGACACCCTGGTTTACTCAGGACCGCAGTTCTCAGAGTGTGGTCTCTGGAACCCCTGAGGTCACTGAGATACTTTGGCTGTTCACTGCATGGACATTTGCTTTGAGTTAAAACTTAGCAATAATGAAGATTATGTCAGCAAACCTCACTAGTAATCATTTTCACTACAATTTACTTGCAGGAAAATAAAGGCAAGTTTGCTTTAAAACGTCCTGGTTGACGATTTCAAAATTCTTATCTTTCCTTCGTAAACCGTACTGGAAAAGGAGATGAAAAAATATATTTATGTATAACTGAGTCACACTGCTGTACAGCACAAATTAACACAACAGTGTAAACCGACTATACCTCAGTGAAATAAATTTTAAAAATAAATGAATAAAAGTCTTCTCTCTCCTGAATTCATCATCCTTAAATCCACGTTTTAAAGTATCTTCTGTAACCGCTGAGCTGCTGGAGCTGCTGGAAGCCCCCCACCCTGAGGAAAGGGAAGTTGGAGACTGAATGGTTCCCCCACTATGTGGCACTCCCTGCGGGGAGCAGCACAGAGACGGTGGTGAAAGCATTATTGTTTGAATAGTCTGAAGACACCCCAGGGGACACCTGGAGTCCACCCCCAAACCTGTCCTAGGGACAAGCATGGGCCCTTTGAGCCCCTCCTGCTTCTTGGATTCCCAGGTGTTTTGGACGTTAATCCCCATCTGCCTCCATCAGCAGAAGGAGCGAGACTGTGGAGAAACGCATGTGGGGAGGAGTGATGGGCCAGGTCTGAAAGGACACACTCCAGGCCCTGCTAATGCAGCAGCAACATGTTCCTGTGACCACAGAGAGGCTGGGAAGTCCCCTCCCAAGAGGGGAGAACAGTTGAAGTTATCAGCAACAGTGAGTACTCATTTCAATTTATTAAGTGTTCAGATATTTATTGACTCTTTACCGCATACCAGCTCTGTGCGAACAGCAGCCTGAGACTTGACTGAGCAGCATCTTGGTCTGGGAGAAACTCTCCCACAGCACAGAAGACCTGTTGGGAAGTGCTTGCCATCCCAGGACAAAGGATAAAGAAAACGTCTTCTGGAAGTTCATAGAATGATTCTAGATTGGAAGGTGCCTGGAGATGATAGGATTTGGACTCCAGTTGCAGAGAAGAACAGAATACCAGTGGGAGAAGCTGGAACTAGAGCTTAGAAGCTGGGCCTATAAGTACAAGGTGTCATAAGGAATACTATGATATTGAATTCATTAAATCTACACATTCTAAAGTTATAGATGGATGGAATAATGACTCTTTGAGTGCCGAAGAATTGATGCTTTTGAACTGTGGTGTTGGAGAATACTCTTGAGAGTCTCTTGGACAGCAAGCAGAGCCAACCAGTCCATTCTAAAGGAGATCGGTCCTGGGTGTTCTTTGGAAGGAATGATGCTAAAGCTGAAACTCCTGTACTTTGGCCACCTCATGTGAAGAGCTAACTCACTGGAAAATACTCTGATGCGGGAGGGATTGGGGGCAGGAGAAGGGGACGACAGAGGATGAGATGGCTGGATGGCATCACCGACTAGATGGACATGAGTTTGAGTGAACTCTGGGAGTTGGTGATGGACTGGGAGGCCTGGCGTGCTGCAATTCATGGGGTCGTAAAGAGTCGGACACGACTGAGCGACTGAACTGAATTGAACAGAATGTAAGGTGAAAAAGATATCAGTAAGATGAATTAATCCCATATTTTGTAAAGCTATATAAATTTAGATGAAATCACACAGATACGTTGAGTGAAAAATTTCTAATTTTCAAACTGTTTCATTGTTAATATAAGGAGAAAAGTGCCACAGACTGATTTGCTTGGATAGACTAACTTGTCCACAACAGACACTCAGAGCTGGGGTGTAGACAAGTGAGCCCAGCCCCTCCCCAGCCTCTCCCTGCAGGTCCCCTGAGGCAGCGACCTCTTCTCTAGTCTCCCTGTGGACCCAGCACCTGACTCAGGGGCTCAGTCAACACTCCCTGAAATGCTACACTTGGGAAGTGGCCTCTTGTGTCCTAGTCAAGACAGTGATTTCCTCTAGAAGGCACCGCCAAAACACTGAATCTTACAGAACTAGGTTTGCTCTAACAGCAGGACTGTGATGGTGGAAAGTTTTGTGTTTTGGCTCTTTTACTGACAAAGCCATGGAGCCCTGCAAGCACTCATGCCATTTCTCACAAGGCCACCAGAGGGCGGTGTGCAGCTGCTCATGACAAACCAGCCCCACTCAAATATCCTTTCTAAGTTAGCCTTGTCAGAACATGTTTCACAAAGTTAGAGGATTACTTTAAAGTACATTGGTTTGCTTTTTGTCTTTAATCTCATTTGGACGCCAGTGGAAGTCCACTGTAAGTAACAACTCTAAGGTGAGCCCCTGACAGAAGCTGACACTGTGATACACAGACGTGTAAACTTGCATGCCTAATCCCATATTAGTCCACCTCTGTCCAGTACTCCCTCCCTCTCTTCAGTTCAGTTCAGTTGCTCAGTCGTGTCCGACTCTTTGGGACCCCATGAACTGTAGCACGCCAGGCCTCCCTGTCCATCACCAACTCCTGGAGTTTACCCAAAATCAAGTCCATTGAGTAGGTGATGCCATCCAACCTTCTCATCCTCTATTGTCCCCTTCTCCTCCTGCCCTCAGTCTTTCCCAGCATCAGGGTCTTTTCAAACGAGTCAGCTCTTCAAATCAGGGGATCAAAGTATTGGAGCTTCAGCTTCAGCATCCGTCCTTCCAATGAATACCCAGGACTGATCTCCTTCAGGATAGACTGGTTGGATCTCCTTGCAGTCCAAGGGACTCTCAAGAGTCTTCTCCAACACCACAGTTCAAAAGCATCAATTCTTCAGTGCTCAGCTTTCTTTATATTCCAACTCTCACATCCATACATGACTACTGGAAAAACCATAGCCTTGACTAGATGGACTTTTGTTGGCAAAGTAATGTCTCTGCTTTTTAATATGCTATCCAGGTTGGTCATAACTTTCCTTCCAAGGAGTGAGCGTCATTTAATTTCATGGCTGCAAACACCATCTGCAGTGATTTTGGAGCCCCCCAAAATAGCCACTGTTTCCCCATCTATTTGCCATGAAGTGATGGGAACTGATGCCATGATCTTAGTTTTCTGAAAGTTGAGCTTTAAGCCGACTTTTTCACTCACTTCTTTCACTTTCATCGAGGCTCTTTAGCTCTTCTTCACTTTCTGCCATAAGGGTGGTATCATCTGCATATCTGAGGTTATTGATATTTCTCCCGGCAATCTTGATTCCAGCTTGTGCTTCTTCCAGCTTAGCGTTTCTCATGATGTACTCTGCATAGAAGTTAAATAAGCAGAGTGACAATATGCAGCCTTGACGTACTCCTTTTCCTATTTGGAACCAGTCTGTTGTTCCATGTCCAGTTCTAACTGTTGCTTCCTGACCTGCATACAGACTTCTCAAGAGGCAGGTCAGGTGGTCTGGTATTCCCATCTCTTGAAGAATTTTCCACAGTTTGTTGTGACCCACACAGTCAAAGGCTTTGGCATAGTCAATAAGGCAGAAAGAGGTGTTTTTCTGGAACTCTCTTGCTTTTTCCATGATCCAACGGATGTTGGCAATTTGATCTCTGGTTCCTCTGCCTTCCCAAAACCAGCTTGAATATCAGGAAGTTCATGGTTCACGTACTGCTGAAGCCTGGCTTGGAGAATTTTGAGCATTACTTTATTAGCATGTGAGATGACAGCAATTGTACGGGAGTTTGAACATTCTTTGGCATTGCCTTTCTTAGGGACCGGAATGAAGACTGACCTCTTCCAGTCCTGTGGCCACTGCTGAGTTTTCCAAATTTGCTGGCATATTGAGCGCAGCACTTTCACAGCATCATCTTTGGGATTTGAAATAGCTCAACTGGAATTCCATTCCCTCCACTAGCTTTGTTCATACTGATGTTATTTATAAACTGAAGTTAGCTGTGATTCAAGACAGAAAGGGCTACTTGTTGCTTGTAGTCTACATTGTAAAGGTATTCTAGCTGCCCCAAGTATTCACAAACTTGTTCAGTTTAGATTTAAACATTTCTCCCAGGAAACTGTCAAAGAAGATAATATTAGAGTATTTTGTCCATTTGGTATAAACGTATAATGGCTTCAAGGTGGTAGGTCAGAAGTGAAAGAGGATGATCAATATTTAATCATTACAAACTTAAGTCATTGCCCTTTAAACTTCCAGTCACGCAGACCAAGTAAAGCAGAGGAGTCCTACAGTTTTGGATCTGATGCTTTCTCTTTATTCATGTTTATCCTAACTGTACAACACTTTATGTGGAACTACTGAAATGAAAGCTTATTGTGACATTTCACATGCACAGTTTCCTGGAGAAAAAAATGAATTATAGAACAAAATGAAGATGAAAAAACACAAATGAAAGGTGATAAAAGTAGCAAGAATAAACTGTCTTTTTAGGGACCTTTAGCAGTCTGAACGTCATCTGAGAACAGTAATTGTTTTCAGTGTGTCTTCAAACTTCCAAATTTCTTTCTTCTTCTGAAAGGAACTTATTTAACATTCTTTTTGTTGTTCAGCTGCTCAGTCGTGTCCAACTCTGCGACGCCATGCACTGCAGCATGCCAGGCTTCCCTGCCCTTCACTAGCTCCAGGAGCTTGCTCAAACTCATGTCCATTGAATCAGTTTTGCCATCCAATCATCTCATCCTCTGTTGTCCCCTTCTCCTCCTGCCTTCAATCTTTCCCAGCAGCAGGGTCTTTTCTAATGTATTGGCTTTTTGCATCAGGCGGCCAGAGAACTGGAACTTCAGTTTGGGCATCAGTCCATCTAATGAATATTCAGGACTGATCTCCTTTAGGATGGACTGGTTGGATCTCCTTGCAGTCCAAGGGACTCTCAAGAGTCTCCTCCAACAGCACAGTTCAAAAGCATCAATTCTTTGGCACTCAGCTTTCTTTATAGTCCAACTCTCACATCCATACATGACTACTGGAAAAACCATAGCTTTGACTAGATGCACCTTTGTTGGCAAAGTAATGTCTCTGCTTTTGAATACGCTAAGTTGGTCATAGCTTTTCTTCCAAGCAGCAAGCATCTTTTAATTTCATGGCTTCAGTCACCATCTGCAGTGATTTTGGAGCCCAAGAAAATAAAGCCTCTCGCTGTTTCCATTATTTTCCCATCTTTTTTCCATGAAGTGATGGGACTAGATGCCATGATCTTACTTTTCTGAATGTTGAGTTTTAGGCCAACTTTTTCATTCTCCTTTTTCACCTTCCTCAAGAGGCTTTTTAGTTCTTCGATTTCTGCCATAAGGGTGGTGTCATCTGCATATCTGAGGTTATTGATTTTTCTCCCGGCAATCTTGATTCCAGCTTGTGCTTCATCCAGCCTGGCATTTCTCATGATGTACTTTGCATAGAAGTTAAATAAGCAGGGAGACAATATACAGCCTTGACATACTCCTTTCCCAATTTGGAACCAGTCTGTTGTTCCATGTCCACTTCTAACTCTTGTTTCCTCGCCTGCATATAGGTTTTGCAGAAGGTAGGTAAGGTGGTCTGGTATTCCCATCTCTTGAAGAATATTGCACAGTTTGTTGTGATCTCCACAGTCAAAGGCTTTAGAGTAGTCAATGAAGCAGAAGTAGATGTTTTTCTTGAACTCTCTTGCTCTTTCTATGATCCAAAGGATATGGCAATTTGATCTCTGATTCCTCTGCTTTTTCTAATCCAGCTGGGACATCTGGAAGTTCTTGGTTCACATACTGTTGAAGCCTAGCTTGGAGAATTTTGAGCATAATCTTGATAGCGTGTGAAATGAGTGCAAATGTCCAGTAGTTTGAAGATTCTGTGGCTTTGCCCTTTTTGGGTATTGGAATGAAAATGGACTTTTTCCAGTCCTATGGCCACTGCTGAGTTTTCCAAATTTGCCAGCATATCGAGTGCAGCACTTTAACAGCATTATCTTTTAAGATTTGAAATAGCTCAGCTGGAATTCCATCACCTCCACTACTTTTGTTCATAGAGATGCTTCCTGAGTCCCACTTGACTTCACCCTCCAGGATGTCTGGCTCTAGGTCAGTGATCACACCATCCTGGTTAGATGAGTCTTTAAGATCTGTTTTGTAGAGTTCTTCAGTATATTCTTGACATTTCTTCTTAATAATCTTCTCATTAATGTTATTAATGAGATTTAATATTAATGAATCTTACCTGCTTGTCTAGAATTATTTTGTGTCAATCTGAATGTCAGCTTTCTCATTTTGAGATATAACATTTTAATGACATATATGCTCTACCTGTTTTTAATGCTTCCTTCGGAAATGTTGCATTTGCAATTCTTTCCCTTGGAACAATCTTCCTGGTTAACTTGGTAGCTGATGTCTTGCCATCATTTGAGACTTTATTGACTGCTAATATTTAATACAGGTTGCTCTCCTGTTTCTCTGGTTTGCTATTTCAAAGTATCAAAAACTATCAATACTTAAAAAAAAAAAAAACTGGTGTGAATATTGGCCTTTCAAGTTTTTCATGCTTAAGCAAAATTCCGAAAATGGTGTTCTAATCTTAATACATGCCTTGCACAAATATTGCTCTGTTGTTTTCCCTACTGTAAAAATGAGCTGCTTCTTTTAGGAAAATAATAGGCTTATGGTCATATCTCAAAATGCTAATAAATGGTTATTTTTCTTAAAAAGAACTATCTTCTATGATGACATGGGAAGTATACATCAAGCATTTCTGCTACATTCCAAAGTCCTATGTCCCAAGGAAAATCATTTGTATGAGCTGAACTACCCTCTTTTTCATGGAATGCAATTTTTATTTGAAAGGAGGAATGACACTGGAAGATCTATAAAACTTAGTGAAGCAATGAATTACCTAAAAAAATATCTTACATTAGTGCAAGTGACATCCAGTGTGCAAAATAGGCTTATGGATTTTAATGGAACAGAATAGGAAATAGTGATAATGTTTCAGGTCCACTGAGAAAATACCCTTCAAGAAACTATCACTTGCATACTTTTAGTTTTGTATCAAAGATAAACATCCACAAGTAACAGAAAAGGTTATTAAAAATATTACTCCGACATATGTATGGTCCTTTTTATTTTGATAGATTTCAATAAAAATAATGGATTCAATGCAAAAGCAAACATAAAACCCAGTGAGACAGACAAGAAAAAGACTTGCAAAAATATAATAATGAAAAAACTTCCACTGTTCTCACTATAGAGTTTATTTGCAGAAATTGTTATTTTTCATATAAAAATCATGGGTTATTAACCTTATTCTAAAGAAAATAGGTGAAAGTGTTTAAACTGTTATTTCTACTACGGAAAATATCGATAGAAATAACCACATAAACAAAATTATCCTTGGGGTCCTCACGAATTTGTAGGACTGTATAAATATCCTGACCAAAATGTTCTGAAAATCTCTGACTACACAGTCGCTGGGCCAGGACTCGGGGACAGTGTGACTGCAGAGTTCTCGGTGCAGGAGAGGAGGGATCAGGGCAAAGTCCCAGGTACTGGATGCGGTTCTCAAGGTCTCAGCGTCTCAGAGTCAAAGGCCTTGTTTGGGGAGGGAACTGTCCGTGTTGGGGGATCCCTAGTCTCCTGGAGTTTCACTTTCTCTTCGCAAANATAATAGGCTGTGGTCATATCTCAAAATGCTAATAAACGGTTATTTTTCTTAAAAAAAACTATCTTCTATGATGACATGGGAAGTATACATCAAGCATTTCTGCTACATTCCAAAGTCCTATGTCCCAAGGAAAATCATTTGTATGAGCTGAACTACCCTCTTTTTCATGGAATGCAATTTTTATTTGAAAGGAGGAATGACACTGGAAGATCTATAAAACTTAGTGAAGCAATGAATTACCTAAAAAAATATCTTACATTAGTGCAAGTGACATCCAGTGTGCAAAATAGGCTTATGGATTTTAATGGAACAGAATAGGAAATAGTGATAATGTTTCAGGTCCACTGAGAAAATACCCTTCAAGAAACTATCACTTGCATACTTTTAGTTTTGTATCAAAGATAAACATCCACAAGTAACAGAAAAGGTTATTAAAAATATTACTCCGACATATGTATGGTCCTTTTTATTTTGATAGATTTCAATAAAAATAATGGATTCAATGCAAAAGCAAACATAAAACCCAGTGAGACAGACAAGAAAAAGACTTGCAAAAATATAATAATGAAAAAACTTCCACTGTTCTCACTATAGAGTTTATTTGCAGAAATTGTTATTTTTCATATAAAAATCATGGGTTATTAACCTTATTCTAAAGAAAATAGGTGAAAGTGTTTAAACTGTTATTTCTACTACGGAAAATATCGATAGAAACAACCACATAAACAAAATTATCCTTGGGGTCCTCACGAATTTGTAGGACTGTATAAATATCCTGACCAAAAAGTTCTGAGAATCTCTGACTACACAGTCGCTGGGCCAGGACTCGGGGACAGTGTGACTGCAGAGTTCTCGGTGCAGGAGAGGAGGGATCAGGGCAAAGTCCCAGGTACTGGCTGCGGTTCTCAAGGTCTCAGCGTCTCAGAGTCAAAGGCGTTGTTTGGGGCCGGGACTGTCCCTGTTGGGGATCCCTAGTCTCCTCGAGTTTCACTTTCTCTTCGCAAACTCTGTGGTGCCTTTCTGGCCGGACCCTCGTGTCGCGGCCCTAGTTCTCACTCCCATTGGGTGTCTGGTTTCTAGAAGCCAATCAGCGGCCCCGCTGTTCCCGGTTTTTAAGTCTCCACCTGTATCCCCCCACACCCCCACCCTCCGCCAGGACTCAGTTTCTCCCCAGACCCCGAGGATACGAGTCATGGGGCCGCGAACCCTCCTCCTGCTGCTCTCGGGGGCCCTGGTCCTGACCGAGACCTGGGCCGGTGAGTGCGGACTCGGGAGGGAACGATCTTTGCGGGAGGGGCGAGGGGACTGCCCGGGGGTTGTGGAGGGGGGCAGGACCCCCAGGGAAGGAGCCACCCCGCCGCCCTCGCCCAGACGCGTCCTCTCCCGCCTGGTCCCGTCCTGTCCCTACCCCGCTTCCCGCCCCCTTTTCTCTCCCGCAAGAAGTCCCGGTCCTTCTCCGACCTTTTCGGTCTCACGTGCCCCTAGCCCCCTCCCCACTCCCGGCCTGATCACCTCTGACCCGGGACCCGCGCCGGGAGGAACATCGGGCCGGATCTCACCCCTCCGCGCCCCCAGGCTCCCACTCCCTGAGCTATTTCTGTACCTGCGTGTCCCGGCCCGGCCTCGGGGAGCCGCGTTTCATTGCCGTCGGCTACGTGGACGACACGCAGTTCGCGCGGTTCGACAGCGACGCCCCGAATCCGAGAATGCAGCCGCGGGCGCCGTGGATGGAGCAGGAGGGGCCGGAATACTGGGAAGAGATGACACGAGATGCCAAGAAAGCTCAACAGAGATTGCGATCAGGCTTGAACACCATGCGCGGTTTCTACAACCAGAGCGAGGCGGGTGAGCGACGCGGGCCCGGGTCCGGGTCACGACCCCCATCCCCAGGGACCGGCTGGGGTCACCCCGAATCCCTGGGTCGAGGGTCACCCCGACACTGCGGGACCCTCACCGCCCCCCGATTCGGGAGGAGGCGGGGGCGGGGCGGGGGGGGCTTGACCCGGTTTCACTTTCAGTTTGGGTTTAATCACCGCGGGTGGTCGGGGCGGGTCAGTGTCTCACACCTCCCAGTGGGTGTTTGCCTGCGAGGTGGGGCCGGACGGGCGCCTCCTCCGCGGGATCTGGCAGACCGCCTATGACGGTGCGGACTACATCTCCCTGAACGAAGACCTGCGCTCCTGGACCGCGGCAGACACGGCGGCTCAGATCACCAAGCGCAAGTGGGAAATCTCCGGTGAGGCAGAGTTCCAGCGGAACTACCTGGAGGGCAAGTGCGTGCAGTGGCTCCACAGACAGCTGGAGACCGGAAAGGACACGCTGCTGCGGGCAGGTATGAGGGGCACCGGGCCTCCCTGATCTCCTCAGGCTGGAGCCGGCTTTCCACGAGGAGAGGAAAATGGGGTCCTTCTGGAAACACCGCCCCAACTTCTTGTCTAGAGAGGGGGGAATCCCCCCAGGTTTTCCTATTCTGTACAAGACAGTGACACACCAGTGGCCCCATTTCTCTGAAGGACAGTTAACCCGACCCATCCCTGAAATAACTGGTCAGCGGTGCCCTTTGACCCTGACTGCCATCTTGTGAATCATGAGTTTCACTCTCAAGGCCTGTTCTCACCCTGAGACCAGTTTAGGAGGCCAGACTCTAGCTTTTCTGAGACATTCAGCCTCCTCCCAAATGAGGACCGTTACTCTGTATTTTCCCCTTACATGGAGTCTCCTACCTTGGCACTCACCCTGACTCCAGAACTTTCCAAGGACTAGGAGTTTTTCCCAATCCTGGAGTCCAGGCTGGTGTCCAGTGTTTGTGCTGCTTCTTTTCAAACCCATTATCTCGTCCATTCTCAGCATGGTCACGTGGTACTACTTCAGTGGCCCATGGAATGTGAATTTTCTGATTCTTCAGACCCTCCAAAGACACATGTGGCCCATCACCGCATCTCTGACCGTGAGGTCACCCTGAGGTGCTGGGCCCTGGGCTTCTACCCTGAGAAGATCTCACTGACCTGGCAGCGTGATGGGGAGGACCAGACTCAGGACATGGAGCTTGTGGAGACCAGGCCTTCAGGGGATGGAACCTTCCAGAAGTGGGCAGCCCTGGTGGTGCCTTCTGGAGAGGAGCAGAGATACACGTGCCGTGTGGAGCACGAGGGGCTTCAGAAGCCCCTCACCCTGAGATGGGGTAAGGAGGGGGTCGGAATGGAGCTTCCTCTCAGAGAAAGCAGGAGCCCTTCTGGACATGAATGGCAAGGTCAGGACTGAAGCCTGAAGTCTGGGCTCCTTCCCTTTCTTCCGCAGAACCTCCTCAGCCCTCCATCCCCATCATGGGCATCATCGTTGGCCTGCTTCTCCTCATCGTCACTGGATTTGTGGTGACTGGAGCTGTGATTTGGTGGAAAAAACACTCAGGTAGGGAAAGGAGGGAGGGATCTGAGTTTTCTTGTCTCACTGGGCAGGTTTCTGGCCCAGGTGGAAGTTTGCCTGCCTTGTTGCTGTAAAGTACCCTCCACACACATGTGGAATCTGAGCTGATGTTAAGACTGACCCTTTTGTAAAGTACATGTGAAAATGAAAGACAAATTTTTCCTCTTCGTAATTCCAGCTGGGGGCCTGTTTCTCAGCATTTGAAGGTCAGGAGGGAATGTCCCTGCTGAGGACAGACCTCCAGGAGGGCAGCTGGTCCAGTCCCCTCACATCTCCTTCTTGAGCTTGTCCTGATTTTGGTCACAGTTCTGAAAAGTTCTTTGTCGTCCAGGACTAGGGAGTTCTAGGATCTCTGACTCGGTCTCTCCCTGGTCGCTCACATGATACTTTCTTCTCACAGGTGAAATAGGACGGGGCTACACCCAGGCTGCAAGTAAGTATGGAGGGTGTGATTCCTCAGACCTTTGTGAGGGTGCGACAAGAGGCCATGCGGGACTCGCCCTTCTCAATGTGCCGTCTCTAGTTTCTCTCCTGTGGGTTCTGACCACGTCCTGGTTTTGTTCTCCTCCAGGCAATGACGGTGTCTAGGGCTCTGATGTGTCTCTCATGGTTCCTATAGGTGAGACCCTGGAGCGTCTAGATTGGGAGAGGAGTTGGGGCAGAGGAGACACACTCGGTGGCGGGGGTCTCTGAGTGGGACATGTGAGCGTGTGGGGGGCTGTGGAGAATGTCAGCCCTTACATGACCAACCTGAACTGGTTCCTGATTCTTTTCTCTTATAGTGTGAGAGCGCCGCCTTGTGGGGACTGAGTGATACTTGGTCCCACTTTGTGACGTCAGATCCCAGGACTCTTCTTTCTGCAGCTGCGTGTAAATGTGTCTGTGCTCCAAGTAGCATAACCTGAGGAGGTGGAGAGACTGCAGACCACTTCCAGTCCAAACTCCTGGATTTAAAGAGCGCTGCCTAATAGTCACAGCAGGAGGAATATGCGACCTGTCGACCTTTTCTGAAGAGAAAATACCATTGTGTGTAGAGAGTGCAGACAGACGGTGTGGGAGGGAGGGTGATGCGCTCTGGTGGGGAAGCACAGGCAGCACTGATGTCAGTGTGAGGGGATGTTGTGCTGTAGCTGCCGCGAGAGTCAAGTGGCCTGAGTCCACATTAATGAAGATGGAATTCAGAGGCGTCTACACTGATCGTTCCTTCATCTGGTATTTGTTGTGTGCCTGATAGATGATGCTCTATTTTTGCATCTGTGAAACCTCAGTGAACTAACAACAGATACACTTCGGTGGCCTTGTGCAGTGTGTTCTGGAGAGATGGGGCAAAGTGAGCCTAATAAGTGAGGGAAGTGTCTGCCAATAAGCGTGTGGGTCCAGGGAATGTGGCTGTCTCACTAGGGTGGTCAGTGTGGGCCTCGTGGAGGAGATGATATTTGAGTAAAGATGTGAAGGACATGAAAGAATGTCCACAAGCATGTCTGGGGGAGTGCTCTCCAGGCAGGGGAGCCTCCAGTGCAAATGCAGGAGGGCAGGAGAGTGTGTGTGTTCAAGGAAGAGCCAGGAGGCAGGTGTGGCTGGAGGAGTGAGGAACTGTGATGCGATCCGGTGTCTGGCCAGATCATGTGGGGCTCCAGCACATTAGAAGGTGTCTGATGTCTGTGAAAGATGTGGACTCATAAGATGGTTTGAATAGAAGATGACCTGGTGTGACTGCTGGCTAGAAGCGTCAGTCTAACTGCTGAGCAGAATCAGGAGGTAAGGGTGAGCGATGCAGTGGAGGAGCCTGTGGGATTAGTGCGGTGTCCAGGGTGGGGATGCTGGTGCTCCCCTGGACCCTCATTAGATCTAGACAGTCGGGAGTAGAGCCTGAGAATCTGCATTTGTAATAAGGTTGGGGCTGATGCTGCTGGTCTTCAGATCACACTTTTAGTAGCAAGAACGAACATAGACCAGGATTCCCACATGCTGTGTATCAGCCTCACACACAGAGATTGTTAAAGAAACAATCCCTTGGTCTTGTCCTAATATTCTGAGAAGGTGGTTCTGGGGAGAGGCTGAGCATTTCATAAAAAGCCCCACAAGCAATTCTGATGATCAGCCAATTTGGGAAGCCATGACGTTTATGAGAGCGAGTGGCCAGAGAGGAGTCTTAAATCTACATTTAAAAGCATTTTTTTTCTTCAGAAAGAAAAGGGAATTTATTTTGACAATTATGAGATGTGATGTTGAGAAATAATGTAGTTCTTATTCCACCTGAACACTTAGGCAGTGGTTCACAGTTCAGTGTAATGAAATACTTGCTCTCTGAAACTATTCTCCAGGTTGAGTTCTCCTCACTCATTCTTGGAGCTAACAATGGGATCCAAATTAAGTTAGACATACAGTACTATATATATATGGCTCCCCGGGAACAGGATCCACAGTGTCCAGTCCAGGCCAAATCCCACAAAGGCAGTTTCGCCCCTGCTGGGGCACAGTGTCCCTGCTCACACAGTGAGCCCCTCGTGCTGGGCGTGGACCCCGTGCTGAGGACGGCCATCACTGAGGCTCCTGACAACTGGAGGTGGTGTGACTGCCACTCTCGACACCCTTGTCAGGTGCATCCTGCATAGTTCCAGCTTCTCTGTGTCACAACGTCCTGAGTAGAGTCTGGCATGTGGTCACCTGAGTGGTGGGACCTCAGCATCATGCTGTGCGCTCTGGCAAGAATATTTGGGAAAGTGGATTTTCTTCTTTAATGAAGAAAGGTGGTCTCTGCCTCCTACCAAGACTCTTTCAGTGTGGAATTCTCCTAATCTGGAAATGCTCCTTATGAGGTGAGGGGGTGAGAGGGATGGATAAGAATGTCAAATTTCAATTATTATAGCAAAGATCTGGAACTGGAACTTGACCTGGTACATTGCAGGCACTCAGGTTTGGCTGAAAGAATCAATGACTAATAAATGCCATCCAGGCTAGAGAAATGCTTGCTTACCTGTTTGTTTTCTTTTGTTTTCATTGGAGTGTAATTGATGTACAGTGCTGTGTCCCTTTCTGCTGTACAAGACAGTGAATCAGCTCTAAATATATTCAGTCTTTTTTAGGTTCTTTCCCCATATATGCCATTAGAGAGTGCTGGGTAGAGTTCCCTGTGCTATGCAGTATCCAGAGCACTTTAAAGTGCTGCCCAGATGGTGGTGGAGGGAGATCCTAGGAGGATGGCTCTGCTCCAGATGCAGAAGAATCCCAGACCAGGTGGGAGCACGTCAGCAGGGTCCAGGATGACATTTCCAAAGAAGGAAAAACTGATGAAATATCCAAAGTATCCCCACTTCTTGAAAATGTCATGCAAACAGAGCAATCATTAGAGCTGAATTCATGAGAGCTTCATAGAACATAATCAGCAAGCACAAAACCTCAAGAGGCTCTTTAGTTCTTCACTTTCTGCCATTAAAGTGGTATCATCTCCTTATCTGAGGTTGTTGATATTTATTTCTCTTGGCAATCTTGATTCCCGCATGTGATTCATCCAGCCTGGCATTTTGCCTGATGTATTCAGCATATAAGTTAAATAAGCAGGGTGACAGTGAACAGCCTTATACTCCTTTCCCAATTTTAAGCCAGTCCGTAATTCCATGTCTGGTTCTACCTGTTGCTTCTTGACCTGCATACAGGTTTTCGGTAGACAAGTAAGATGGTCTGATATTCCCATCTCTTTAAGACTATTCCACAGTTTGTTGTGATCCACACAGTCCAAGCCTTTAGCATAGTCAGTGAAGCAGAAGTGGGTGTTTTTCTGGAATTCCGTTGCTTTCTCTGTGATCCAACAAATGCTGGCAGCTTGACCTCTGGTTCCTCTGCATTTTCTAAACCCAGCTTGTGCATCTGGAAGTTCTCAGTTCACATACTGCTGACGCCTAGCTTGAAGAATTTTGAGCCTAATTTTGGTAGCATGTGAAATGAGCACAATTGTATGGTAGTTTAAACATTCTTTGGCATTGTTCTTCTTAGGGATCGGAATGAAAACTGATCTTTTCCAGTCCTTTGGTTCTATTCACTTCCTCATATGTAGAAAAGCATTAAATCCTTTCACAGTGAGATCAGCTCCTTGTGACTAGCAGAAGACCTTTGGAAGATAAGTACTTGATTGCACTGAACTCCCCCCTTCACCAAAATCATATACACTGACCTTCCCTCCCTACCTCTTTGGAGCTGTTTCTCAGAGCTATGTGAGGTGCTGTCTCCCAGGCTGCAGTCCTCATTTTGCCCTAAGTAAAACTTAACTCACAAGTCTTAAGTTGAGCATCTTTTTCGTTGACAAGTGTACTAGTCAGGGAAAAGAAAAAGCTGAATGAACTAAGTATGATCCATATATAAATAAAGTGGGAACTGAAGGGATGGGAAGAGGGAAAGAAAGCCGTGACCATGAACTATTGCATCAGCCTCTGTGTGACGCGACAGACAGTGGCTGTGACAGAAAAATCAAGCAGCAGTTCCAACAAGCACCGGGTTTAGAGATTTCGAAAGAAAAGCGAAAAGAATCAGCTAAAAATCATTCAAAGTGGTCACCAATGGGAAAGCAGAAATTGAGAAGAATCAGGATTATAACAGTCTGTATCATGAGAAATCAAGCACAGATATTTGACTTCTTAATTTACAGACAGTTGTGCCTTTGATTAAAATATCACACAAGAAAATGATTGAGGATGAAAGTTTTGCTTAATGAAAGCTGAGTACAACTAATGGCACTTGAGAGTTTACTAAAATGCAAGAATACTCGAAACATGCATGCAAACTGCGTGAATGAGGTTAACCTTGAATAAAACCATGCAAGAATATATCATCCCATTCGGATAAACAGATTTGGAATGAGCTCTCTATTCCCATTACCTTACTGTGCATCGTGTGCACCAGGCAGGGAGGGGGCAGGCCCTGCCTAGGAGAACCCTTCACCACCCTCTTGCTTCCAGTCAGGTCCTGCTGCAGAAAGTGCTCCTGTGCCCTGTCTCGGGTCTGTGGGAGGTGCCCCTTAGAACACACATGCCACAGATGCTTTACCTGGGTGGGGCTAAGGTTGTCCTGACCAAGGAGAGCACCGCTCACCTGTGTGCCCCCAGACCAGAAGTCAGGAAGGACTGCGGGTCCGATGGAGAAGTCTCACCTCCCGTCTGCCCTGTGGAAATCAGTCTGAGCTGATGGAGGGAGATGCTGCTGCTTGATTGATGCCTCCACGTTCTGGGCTCCTTTACCCTCTCAGTTCAGGACACTCACCCCAACAGTCATGGCACCCTTGAAACAGACTGACCCTGAGTCCTAATCAGAAGCCCCCAAACCCTGTCCTGTCCCCTCCCCCGACATCGCGCTTCAGCTCTGCTTCATCACATGAGGGTGACAACTGTGCAGGGGAGATTCTCCCCAGGGTCAGGCACTGAACACTGGCCCCAGGTGTCCCACTGCATTATCCCCTGGCCCTTTATGCTGAGCCTGCCGGAGGGAGAGAGGTGGGGGATTATTAGATCCTCCTCAAAGCTAAGAGAAAACTCTCCTTTTACTCAGAAATCTTACACACTGTCCCTTCCCAGCATATGAAACAAAATGCAATCCAGATGTGTATATTTAAAGAGCAGTTACAACTTTTAATATGAAATTATACAGATGTTGCAGGCATGAAGTAACATATATGCATAAATCTGCTCATAGTCATCTCAGGAGAAGCCACAATAAGGAAACTGGCAGAAAAAGCTTATTGGTAATAATTTATTGTCCATGTGCTCTATTATAATTAAAAAGCAAAAGCAATATTAGTTACTTGTGGTACTCTTGCTTGGAAAATCCCATGGACAGAAGATCCTGGTAGGCTGCAGACCATGGGGTCGCTAAGAGTCAGAAACGACTGAACGACTTCACTTTCACTTTTCATTTTCATGTATTGGAGAAGGAAATGGCAACCCACTCCAGTGTTCCTGCCTGGAGAATCCCAGGGATGGGGGAGCCTGATGGGCTGCCGTCTGTGGGGTCGCACAGAGTTGGACACGACTGAAGCGACTTAGCAGCAGCAGCAGCAGTGTGGTACAGCTGCAATCATCTCAAATATATTATTGGTTTTAATCACCCTAACCATAACTGGAAATAAACACTAGTTTTCTCATTTCATAGATGAAGAAATGGAGACTTCAAGAAGGAATGTGTTAAACTCTAAATCAACTACCTTCAAAAATAATAAAAAATACATCTATATGGAATCTAGAAAAAAGGTACTGATGAACTATTTACAGAGCAGGAATAGAGACACCGACGTGGAGAATGGACTTGTGAGGGAAGGAGAGGGTGGGACGAACTGAGAGTAGCACTGAAATATATCTATTATCATGTGTAAAAAGGTGCTGGGATAAACAGATATGGAATGAGTCCTCTATTCCCATTACCTTACTGTGTACCAGGCAGGGACAGAACAGGACCTGACTACGTACTCAACCTGGTGCTCAGCGACCTAGAGGGGTGGGATGGGGAAGGTGGCAGGGAAGGAGGGAGGAGATACATGTATACTTATGGCTGATTCACAGTGCTGTATGGCAGAAACCGATACATTATAATGCTAGTATTCTCAGTTAAAAATAAAACATAAAATAAAAATAATTAAAAATAATAAGATAAATAACAGAACACACAACAAAGAAAAAGTGCTATTAAGACCAGAACTAGGAACTGAATTCAGGCCTCCTGGCTGCAGATTCTAAGCTTCTCCTGTTAGACTGATGGAGCCGGAGTCTGACACAGGGACTGAAATTCTGGGTGTGTGAGGCCATTATGTTCAGTTGGTTCCATCTGGAATTGATCCAGGTCTTGTACGCTAATAGGCTCTGGGGAAAAAGAAAAACCAATAAATCACTGACCAAGTGGTTGCAGAATATTGCTTTTCATTCCCTCAGAGATTCTCCTTCAGTTGCTTCAAAGTCAGATTCTGCCTTCCTCTGAGGGAAGACACACCTGTTCTTTTTTTGCCTTTTTCTCAGCTCTTGCTCAACTCCTCCCCTGACTCCATCAACATCATCACCTGTCCCTGCTGCCACCACCCTCCACGACAGGGACAGAAGTCGTAGATCACAAGGACAAGATCCGGAGTGAAAACCCAAGGCCTTTCCGCCTTGAACCCAGATCCATTCTCTTATGCAACGCGAGGCTCCCTCACAGACAGGACCCAGCTCCATGTACCTCTAGCCCGGGAGTGGTCACACGCACAACTCCTTTCTCTCCTCAGTTCTCGGCCTCCTCACCCGCACAAGCACCTGTCCACCGCTCGGCCCCACCTCAACCCTGACCTCCACCTCCTGCAGCCCCCCTCCCCGTCAACCCCAGCCCTGAGCCAGCAGCTCCGAACTAGAAAGCCCATCCAGAGGCCCAGGGGTCAGCAGCCCCGTCTAGAAACACTGGGCTGCCACAGACTGTGGGGATAAGAAACCACGCCCCCAACAAGGCACCTGACACAGAAGAGGCGGCCTCGACAGAAGGAGCCGAGTCTCTGCCACCTTTTCACTGTTCCACGTTCTGCCTTTGCTCTTTGCCACACACAAAGCTCTGCTTCTCTTTTCCTCTCCCCTCAACCCACTTGATTATGGGGAAGTAGTCACAGAGCCCATCCCTTCCTCCAAATCTACAAGGCAGTGACGGCCATGAGGAAGGCACCTGACTCGGGGGGCAGGGTGAGGCCACAGAGCGCAGACCCAGTGCCCTGCCCTAAAGAGTATCCCAAGGGGCTAGATAGGAAAAACCTGGAGACAGGGTGAAATAAGTGACTCCAATTGCCTGAGGACTGACTGGTCTCCTCTCCTCAAATGGTCAAGGGATATCTACTAGTCCTCCATATTACGGGGAAGGAGAGCCCAGCTAGCATGGGGGCACCTGATGGGAACTTGAGAAAGGTGCAGGCTGGGGGTGATCAGGAAGAAACTGAACTCAGAAGCTAGTTCATGGAGGAGGAATTTGAGAGGTTGCAAGACATCGCTAAGTGGGGCCTGGCAAGGGGACATCACAGNAAGATGGGCTGACTTGTACGGACAATTCTTCCCACAGCAAATAGCTGAAAATGCCATGGAAAATACAAAAACCTCCCTAAAAGTATCAAAGAGGTGACAAAGTCCAAACAGACGACCACACCTCTCAAAAGAAGGTAAAGATTCTGCTTGGCCTCCACAGAGAACTCGGTCCTGAGAAGAGAAGAAAAGCCTGTGTGAGTCGCTGCCTGGAGCCCAGGCACAGACCTCAGCAGTCCAGCCTCAGGTCCCCAGCTCTTCACTTTTCTCCCCACCTGCCTTCTTCCTTAAAAATTTAAATGAAGCTTTATAATTCTGATTATGATGTATGTGTATAACACATGATATAATAAAGATTCACTGTCAAATAAGTTACAAAGGGTTGAAAGTGATAAAGGACAACGTTAAAAGAACTGTAATCCTCACACGGGAGATATTTGGTTGCATTACTTTTAGTTTATTTTCATCTTCCGGCTGCTGCCCAGGTGCTGGGACCGTCTCTGTCTAAGCTGTTGAGCTCAGATCTCAGGGGCCCCCACCCTGCACTCTCCAGAAGCCACTTCCTGATTCAGCGCACTTCCTCCTCTCTCCTCAGTCCCCTCTTCCACTTCCTTCCCTCGTCTTTACTCTTTTTTGTTGTTTAATATGTATTTGTTTGGCTGCTTTGGGTCTTAGTCGCAGCATGAGGGAGCGTCCTTGCTCCTTTGCCGCACATGGATTGTGGCATATGGGCTCCGGAGCAGCTGAACTTCCATAGCTGCGCCGTGCTGGCTCAGTAGCTCTGTGTCCTGTGGGGTCTCAGCTCCTGACCGGGGACTGCAGGTGCGGACCGTGCCCTGGCAGGCGGATTCTCAGCCACTGGACCAGCAGGGAAGTCTTGTCACAACTGTTTCTGCGTCTTTGAGTTTGAACAGGTGCGTGTGTTTGTGTCTTTGTGAGTGTTTGATTCACACAGAGAAGATTTATGGATCTCTATGATTTTTCATCTGTGGGTCATACAACTCTTCCTTTCCCAAGTGTAAAATAGTCATGTATATTTTTGTCTAGGAGACAAGAGTCCAAGGGTGAAGGAAAAAAGAATTGCTTGAATTTGAGGGGAAAGTGTAGACGGAGAAGAATACCATGGAACCTGTTCTTTCCAGCTTGAGAAACCCCTGAAACGAAGAGCTATGTGCCACAGCTAGAGAGTAGCCCCGACTCGCCACAAATAGAGAAAAGCTCACAGAGCAATGAAGACCCCGCACAGCCAAAAATAAATGAATAAAATTATTCTTTTTGAATAAGAATTTTAAGGTGGTGGATTCTTAGCTTACATCTTCTGCTTCATAATGTTGCAAGCATGTACGAGTCCTACAAGGTATTTGATTTATGTTCTGTTCAGCAAATACTTTCTCTTGGGTTGAGTGAACACTTCTGTGTCTACTTATGCTTACCAGCTTAAGGAAACCACCAAGAGCTCAGTATAATAGAGCCAAGAATTCACTCCAGTGATGGGCAGTCTTGAACAGTTATAACCTGAAGGTGCTATACCATGGTCTGCTTAATGTCTGCTTAACATTCTAGTTGCTAAAACACATATTAATGAAACTTTCTGTGCATGCTACATTTTAAGGCTGTACCTTAAATAGACAAACCCACTATATTCCTATAAAGTGAAAGTGAAGTCGCTCAGTTGTGTGCAACTCTTTGGGAGCCCATGGACTGTAGCCCACCAGGCTCCTCGGTCCATGCGATTTTCCAGGGATGAATACTGGAGTGGGTTGCCATTCTCTTCTCCAGAGGATCTTCCCGACCCAGGGATCGAACCCGGGACTCCTGCAGTGTAGGCAGATGCTTTACCATCTGAGCCACCAAAGGCTGTATTTTAATATGCATCAATCTATGAGTCACACAATAACTTTTGGGAGGAAGAGACTGAAAATTAAGGACATTCCAGACATGCACTGTCCGCGATGCTGGCGACTAGTCGTATATGCTATTTGAATTAAATAAAATTAAAATAGACACAGACTCACAGGTACAGAACAGACTTGTGGTTGCCAAGAGGAAGGGGGCTGGGAGGGGGCTGGGGAAGGGGCTGGCAGTTGGGGGTTAGTTAGCTGCAAACCATTCCATAAAGAATGGATGAACAGGGGACTTCCCTGGTGATCCAGTGGTTAAGAATCCATCTCGCAATGCAGGGCAAAAGGGTTCACTCTCTGGGCAGGGCACTAAGATCCCACACGCCTTGGAGCAACTGAACCGGCATACCAGGATGAGAAAGATCCCTCATGATGCAGTGAACATCCTGTGTGCTGCAACTGAGACCCAACGCAGCCAATTAAATAAACAAATAAGTATTTAAGAAAATAATAGAATGGATAAACAGTGATAGCACAGGTATTCACCATCCTGGAATAAGTCATAATGGAGAGGATATAAAGAAGAACCAATGAATGTGTATAACTGAGTCACTCTGCTACACAGCAGAAACCAACATAACACTGTAAATCAACTAGCCTCCAACAGAATAAATAAAAATATTTGAACAATTAATTCATTAAATAAAATAAAAGTACTCATCACAACAGTCATGTCTGAGGTGCTGAAATAGCCACATGGAGCCAGTGTCTCCCTCACTAGACAGCACAGATACAGAACAGTCCCTTCCTCACAGAACATTCTGCTGGACAGGCCTGCCTGCATTGTTTGTGGACCTGAGTCAGATGCATTAGACCATGTGAGGTGAAAGAGTCACTATTATTTCTCTTAGACACTATGTCAGATTTCTGTCCAGGATATGAAGACACATCAACCTGGCGTGTAACAAAACCAGCCCAGGTCATAAGTGTGTGCAGGGCCTCTAGGAACAAACTGTTCCCAGTTCCAAAGGGGAAACACCTGTCCCCCGATTCCCTTTCCCAGACTGAGGCTCCTCCCTGGCATCAGTTCCCAGGGGGTCAGTTCTCTTGGAGAGGAGCCCAGAAGAAGGCCTTCCACTGGGTTAAGGAGGCAGGGAGTCCAGTTCAAGGAGAAGATCTCAAAGAGGAGGGAAAGACAGGGATCAGTCGGGAGACACCCTGGTTTACTCAGGACCGCAGTTCTCAGAGTGTGGTCTCTGGAACCCCTGAGGTCACTGAGATACTTTGGCTGTTCACTGCATGGACATTTGCTTTGAGTTAAAACTTAGCAATAATGAAGATTATGTCAGCAAACCTCACTAGTAATCATTTTCACTACAATTTACTTGCAGGAAAATAAAGGCAAGTTTGCTTTAAAACGTCCTGGTTGACGATTTCAAAATTCTTATCTTTCCTTCGTAAACCGTACTGGAAAAGGAGATGAAAAAATATATTTATGTATAACTGAGTCACACTGCTGTACAGCACAAATTAACACAACAGTGTAAACCGACTATACCTCAGTGAAATAAATTTTAAAAATAAATGAATAAAAGTCTTCTCTCTCCTGAATTCATCATCCTTAAATCCACGTTTTAAAGTATCTTCTGTAACCGCTGAGCTGCTGGAGCTGCTGGAAGCCCCCCACCCTGAGGAAAGGGAAGTTGGAGACTGAATGGTTCCCCCTCTATGTGGCACTCCCTGGGGGGAGAAGCACAGAGACGGTGGTGAAAGCATTATTGTTTGAATAGTCCGAAGACACCCCAGGGGACACCTGGAGTCCACCCCCAAACCTGTCCTAGGGACAAGCATGGGCCCTTTGAGCCCCTCCTGCTTCTTGGATTCCCAGGTGTTTTGGACGTTAATCCTCATCTGCCTCCATCAGCAGAAGGAGCGAGACTGTGGAGAAATGTATGTGGGGAGGAGTGATGGGCCAGGTCTGAAAGGACACACACCAGGCCCTGCTAATGCAGCAGCAACATGGTCCTGTGACCACAGAGAGGCTGGGAAGTCCCCTCCCAAGAGGGGAGAACAGTTGAAGTTATCAGCAA
>SJYO01039761.1:0-20000 GCA_006410555.1 Capra ibex | reverse complement strand
AACAAGGGACGGACATTTCCGGTGTCGACCAGGAAACCCGGATGACAGGGCTCTCGACCCTTTCCCGGGTCCCGCCGGTAGAGCCCCTCAGTCCCGGTCCTGGGAGGGACGGACCCTTGCCCCACGAGACCCTTTGACGCTCCTGGTCCGCCGGTTGGACTCCGGCCACGCTCCGGATCGTCCCAAGCCCCGGTTCCCTGACTCAACTCCTAACTTCCGAACCCCACCTCGAAGACCCACTTCTCCCGAGCTACCCCAGGAATAGGCCTAGGAACCACGGGTTCTCTGGGGTCTTCGTCCTCCGATCTACCCGGGTGACGACCGAGTACTGGGAGGTCTATAGGGGGGGCATCTGGGGCCTTCAGTGGGGATCCGGGGGGAGACGTCTCCGGAGGTTTCCCGACCGACCCGGGAGAGACCAGGGAAGGGTCCGAGGACGGGGGGTCCGACACCCCCACCCTCCGACAAGGGTTGTGCACTCAGTCCCGAGTCGAGTCGCCCCCGTCCACCCCGACGGGGCCCCCCAACTGAGTCTCCCCGGGAGGACGGGTCCGACCCCTGCGTCCCTCCTTGACCGTCAGGTCCGGTCGTCCCTGGGCCTTCCGACCTCGACGTACCCGTCCCCGCCAGGTCCTCAGTCTCGTCCTCAGTCTCGGGCCGTCTCCCCCCGAACGGGGTCTCAGAGGGCCCTCACGGGGGTGGCCGGACTGGCGGACGAGGTTCCGGAGGACCCCTCCGAATCGACCCTAGGCCCTGTCCGGGGACCACCCGACTCACCCCGCTCCCGACTCGGGGTCTTCCGACTCCCGTCCCCGGGTCGCCGAAGTACAAGAAGGGGCCGAGGGGAGCGTCAGTGGCACCCGGGTGGGAGCGGCCGGAAGGAAGGACACCCTGTGGGAATGGGACCCGGGACCCAGGGACTTCCGTCCCCTGTTCCAGGGTCCACCCTTACCACCGACCCCCGTCACCGGACCCCCACTCCACCCCAGCCCAGTCCTCCGTCGGATTCCCACTCCAGTCACGACCCCTCCTCTGACCCCTCCCTCCGTCTTTAGTCAACCCCCACTCTCCCCACCTCCTCCCAGGGATCTTTCCAGGTCCACCGCGGACCCCGCCTCGGTGTCCCCTTTTCCACTACGTGTGCCACCCGCTGAATGGGACAACCGCCAGGCCTCCGACGACCGGGGCCCCGAGTGGGGTCTCTGCTGACGCCCGACTCAGGACCCGACGTAGGGCCCGGGTCGTGACGACGACCCCGGAACGACATCCGGTCCTGACGCCCCCGTGGTCCTCCCGCCCCACCCTTGCGGACGTACGGGTCGGTCGAGTAGTCTGGCCAACGAAGGGACCCTCAGTACAAAACACACCTTCTTAGGGCCCTCTGTTCAAGCACGCCGCGACTCACGCGAACCTCCTCCAGCGGACCGTGCCCGGACCCCGGGCGGGACGTGAGCAGGTGGACCCCGAGTCGGGTGGGCCGACGCACGGACCCCTTCGGCCGGAGGCCCGCCTGACGTCCACCCCCAGTCCGTCTGCGGACGTCCCAGGGGTCCCGGTCAAGGGATCTCGACCGGGGAGGAGAACCGTCCCTCCCGACGCCCACCGGGGTCCGACACGGCTCGGAGGACCCCTTGGACACGCGGGGAGGGTGGTGGGTGGAGTCTAGAGACGGGAAACACTAAGGGACAGGTCCCTTTCGGACCCCTGGGTTCCCTCGAAGGAGATTGGTGACGTCCCGGGCTCCCTGGCCGACACCGAATTTGGACAGGGGGGAGTTCGAGTCTCGGGACAGGGTGGAAACCCTGGTCGGAAGACGAGGTCTCTCAGGGGCAGAGAGACCTCGCTCACGTACCCCCTCTGTCGTATTCCTGCTAACCACGGGAACTTCCTCAGAAGGACCTCCTCCCGTAGGGATCACGTGCCCCAACCCCCCTCTAATCTTTTGGACCCTTATACGAAACCTCTAGGGTCCTGGACTTCCGGACCTTCCCACTACCTACGAGAATGAACCCTCCACCCACCACCCCCTCGGACCTGAGACGGGACCCCCCACACTTCCTTCCCGACACTCCCGGGTTCCCCGTTCGGCCGTAAATGTCCGTTCCTGACAGACCCGACTCTCCAGCCCAACCCCGTAGATGGCACCTCCCCTGGGGTCCGTCAACAATGTTTTCAGAGACCCCCTCCCCAACCCCTACTCGTCCCCCGCCCCCGGTCTCATCCCCGCCCGACCTTCCTCCTGGGAAACGACCGAAACGACGCGAGGGACTCTTCCCCCTTTCCCGACGGCCCCCACACGTCGGGCTCGACCTCATCCATGTCTCCCGGGCCGTGGGGAGAGCCAGCTCTCGGACCTCCTCCCGCCTTTACCCCCCTTTTCCACTGCTGCGTCTGTCGTCTTAGTGATTGCTCTGAGGCCTCGCGCGACCTCGCGTCTCTTCAAATCTAGCGCGCCCGCCGCGTCGGACGGCCGCGCCCCTACCCCGGCCCACTCCGCGAGTGGGCGCGCCCGCGTCGCGTCCCGCTCCCCGCCCCCCGGCCGTGCCCCTCTGCGGCGCGAGCTCTTGGAAGGTCGCAGGCTGCCGAAGCCCGGCGGAGGAGGTGCTGCGGATGGACCTGAGCGTATGGGCCGTGTCGCGAACAGGGAGGCCCCGCCCGTGCGAGGCGCGGAGGCCGCCCTTCGAGCGACGCCCTGGGTGGGGGTGGGGCGGCGGAGAAGAGTCGTCGGGCAGGGGCCCGACCAAGACTCGAGAAGGGTCCACACGCTGCCTTTGCCTGTCTCGCCGGGTCGCGTCACTACGACCAGTCCTGCCGCCCCGTCGGCTCGCGGAGACCCTGTCTCCCCTTGGAACGTCCCGGGGTTTCTCCTGGGGCTTCGCTCGTCCCCCGGCCTCGAGTGCCCACGCCCCGCTCACGCCCCGCAGGAAGCCCACGAGGTCGCCCCCTGCTCCCCTCACTCGACTGACTTCCCTCCGACCCCTCCGCCGCCGACCCCGGGCCCACCGGACCTGGGCCTCCTCCGGGGGCCCCCGTCCCTCCCGCCCGGTGCAGACACTTGGGGCCGCGAAGAAGACCCAGGGTGCCTCTGCGGCCCGCGGCGGGCGCCACGGCCAAAGGGCTCTCGCGAAACGCGTGTCGGACGAGAGACAGGAGAGTCGTAGGGGTCGTCCGGCCCGACACTGGTGAGGTAAAAGGTCGGGCCCTTTGTCCGAGGCGTCCGACTTATCCAAGGGTCCTCAATGTCTCGATCAGTCCCACACACCTTTCCAGCGGGACTCGTTGTCGTCCGACCCGACCCGAACCCGCGGCCGCCCACCCCAGAGTCATCTTGGGGGTCAGGGGATCGATCCCGACCCGGCGGAAGTGCCCCCGACTCGGTCCCAAACAAACGGAAGAGAACCACGAGTCGGAGTCGGAACAGGACTTTCCCCAAGGACGGGGCGACCCGGTGGGACCGTCGAGAAGCGAGAGTGGTAGACCTAGGCCCCGGCCCCGGGGCTCCGGGCGACAGCGGAAAGACGAACTTGTTGTCGTCCCGACCCGACGCGCAGTCGGAGGTCGAGGGAAAGGACGTCCCGGACGCGGGACCCCGAGTCAGTCTCGACCAGGCCGGGTCCCCTCCTCCGCCACACGGACGGACGACGGCCGTCCCCGGACGCGGAGGCGTCGGACACTGAAGGACGCGTGTGCATACCGGTTCAAAAACAAGATTTGAGAGCTGTCGCCGGACACAGAGAAAGGAGGTCCTCGCAGAAGAGGGCGACCCGGCGACTCCACGGGAAAGAGGAAGCAAAGGAGAGACAGGGCGGACACGGGGTCCTTGGGACCGGAGGAGCGCCAGAGCAGTCGACAGGAAGGGGTCGGGGAAGACCCACGTATAGAGTTCGGACACGAGGCACAAGGACTGACCCGAAATTGCAATCGACACGGATAAGAACCTTTGGGGAGTTCACCGAAAATAGTGACATCGCTAAAATAAAAAGAGTAGATAACGAAAGGGGTACATAGCAGTCCATCAAAATTAAAAGAAACAAAGACAGCGACTAAAAAAATTTCTCGGAAAGAAAGCATCTCGTTCAAAATCCAAGTGTCGTTTTGACTCTCCTTCCATCTCTCCTAAGGGTATATGGGGACGGGGGTCGTCCGTATCGATGGGGGTCAATAACGTAGTCGACCGTGTAAACAACGTTGACTACTTGGACGGGACTCTTCAGTAGTAGCCAAGGATCGAATGTAGTCCCGAGTGGAACCACGAAATGTGCGATCCCAAACCCGGTCAAGTGTCGCGGCGCGCGGGCAGTAATGTCGGGGCGTGCTGCTTGCGGTCCCGGGACCCGTAGGAGACACGAGGCGGACGAGTGGCGAGGGACGGGGAGGGGTCGGAGACCGTTGGTGACTAGAGACATAAAAGAGACATCTAAATGGAGAAGGTCTTACAGCGTCCACCCTTACAGTGTCATGCACCGGAAAAGAGCAACGAAGAAAGTGAATCAATATACGCAACTTCAAAGGAAGCACAGAGTGACACCGGACTGTCGAGCACAGAAAGGAGTACTGATTGTAAGGCAACGGGTCGCATGGGCAAAGAAGTAGGTAAGTGGATAACTTCCTGTAGAACCAACAAAGGTCCAAACCCGTCAATACTTATTTCGGCGATATTTGTAGGAAACGTCCGAAAACACACCTGTACAAAAATCGAGGAAACCCATTTATGGTCCCCCGACTGACGACTAGCGTACCACTCTCACGCCGAAACATTCTTCGGCGGGTTACAGAGGCGACTAGCGTGGGGTGGGCACGACCCGCACTCGAGGGCGACGTGCACCAAGACCTAAAACCGGTAGGGTCATCCACGCCCCCCCCCCCCCCGAGTGACGAATACTGCACGAGAAGCGACTACACGAGTCTGCGGTAAACGCGCAGAAGAGACGACTCCCCAGACAATTCTGACAGACGAGTACAAAGTGAACCCAGTGAGCAAAAGAACAACCCAAAATCCTCAAGAACGATCTAAAAACTTATTGTCAGGAAACAGTCTATACCGGAAACGTTTATAGAAAAAGGATCAGACACTAAATAGAAGAGTAAGAAAACCGTAACAGAAAACGTCTTGCCTTCAAAAAGTAAGATTACTTCAAGACACACAGTCAACTTTCACTTTTCACTTTCAGTGAGTCAGCACAGACTGAGAAACGGTCGGGTGCCTGACATCGGACGGTCCGAGGAGGCAGGTACCTTAAGAGGTCCGGTCTTATGACCTCGTCCATCGGCAAGGGAAGAGGTCCCCTGAGAAGAGTTAGGTCCCTAGTTTGGGTCCAGAAGACGTAGCGTCCGTCTGAGAAATGGTAGACTCGGTAGTCCTTCGGGGAGAAATGAAGGCCGACCCGACCCCGAAGCGACGTGTCCGAGAAGGGATCAACGTCCCACGTCCGCAGAGTGACGCCACGGAAGAGGACAACGCCTCGTGCCCGAGATCCCACACGGTGAGGTCGTCAACATCGCGGGTCCGAGGTCTCGAGTCCGACTTACTGACACCGTGAGCCCGAGTCAACGACACACCGTGCACCCTAGAAGGGTCTAGTCCCTAGTTTGAGGTCCGCCTGAGAGACGGTGACTCGGTGGTCCCTGCGGGAGTTAGTAAAGGAAATACCCAGTCGGAAAGCACGTCACAGATGTAGTGGTGTGGGTCCCAGTGATCCGACGAGGGCGTCACAGGAGACCTTTAAAGCATACACACAAGACGTAAATCCCGACACTCAGTGGCCACAATTAAGAACAACAGGTCAACAGGGACGTGGTAAACAACCGTTCTGGTGGAAACGAGGTAACGTGACAGAAACGAAGAAACGGTTTCTAGTCAACCGACGTAAATGCACGGACAATTCAACGAAGTCAGAACAGGTCAAGAAATCCTGTTCTTATGACCTCACCCACGGGTACGGGAGGAGGCCCCCTTAGAGGGATGGGTCCCTAGTCTGGGCGCAGAGACAGAGGACGTGACCGTGTGTCCAAGAAATGGTTGATCACGGTGGACCCTTCGCGACCGACGAGAGTACACCCGGACAAAGGCTCAAGAGAGAAGACAGGGTGACTGGACAGACCGGAAGACGGTCGCGCTGTCGGAGTCGACGACGTCGAAATGCCCTCCCGCACGTCAACCTACGACAAGGGCAAATGAGAAGAGGAACTTCTGGTCCAACCAATAAGACACAGAAAACGGAGAGGTCCTTTCTTCGTCAGTCAACTAGCCACCCCATAAAAATTCACTATCAACCTCCCCTCCGACACGAAGAGACCGAGACCATCGTCTCGGCAGAGTGAGCGAGCAAACGACACACCAGACGCAACGCAGCGCGACCCGGAAAGCAACGGCGCGTACCTGCGCAATGCCCCGCACCCGAGTCCTCGACACCACGAACCCGACCGAATCACAGGGGTGGTGTGCACTCTCGAATCAAGGGACTGGCCCCTAACTTGGGTGTCGGGGACGTAATTCTCCACCCGAACATTGGTGACCTGGTCGTCCCTTCAGGCCAACCACCCCGAAACTAACCTTAGCATGGCTTAGACGCCTCTAGTGCAACCCTTCTCGTGTGACACCGGCGCGACTCAGAAGACCAGGACTTGCACCTGACAGAGAGGCAACCAAGTCCCGAAAGCTAAGGAAAGTAGTGTCTAAACGTGAAAGAAGGATAAATCTAGAATAAGTACAAAACAATCTAAAAATGGACCCATAAATGAATAAAACCCCCACGATTACATTTACGATAAATAACACAAAGTTTAAAGTTTAAAGTTCATCAGGTAACGATCGTATATCTTTCCGCTGACTGAAGACATACGATTGGAGCACAGGACGTTGGAGCGACACTAACCAGTAATCGAGGTCCTCACAGAAAAGACAAAGAAGATCCGACTAAGAAGACCTAGCAGACGTTTGACTTTGTCAACACGAGGAAGAAGGAGTCAGACATTGGGAAAGTAAGGGAAATGAGCGGAATGACGCAGTTGATCGCGAAGGTCATATTATAACTTCTCTTCACTACTCTTCCTAACCTGTGACTGAAGATTTTGAACGAGTGTGCGGTCGTGACTGTCTGCAGGAGGGGAGGGGTAGACACAGGAACCGTCTGAGTGGTGGTGGAGTCCCGAAACGACCCGACAGAGGCAGAGTCTGAAAAGCACTGGTGATAAATGTTACCGTCGGAGTGAGTCTGAGTGATAGGAAAAACGACCGAAAGAAAAGGAGACGTCGTCGACGGGGGTCGATGATATGATCTGAGAGAACCAACACAGGTAGCAGACGAGGGGGAGGGGGACGCGACCTTACACGTCAGACGTGCCGCCCCCGAGCACAGACAGGTGAGCGGTCACAGTCGTGGACCGTGTCCCGCCCGTGAGTCCTGGACCGTGTCACCCGTGAGTCCTGGACCGTGTCCCACCCGTGAGTCGTGGACCGTGTCCCGCCCGTGAGTCCTGGACCGTGTCACCCGTGAGTCCTGGACCGTGTCCCGCCCGTGAGTCGTGGACCGTGTCCCGCCCGTGAGTCCTGGACCGTGTCCCGCCCGTGAGTCGTGGACCGTGTCTCGCCCGTGAGTCCTGGACCGTGTCTCACCCGTGAGTCCTGGACCGTGTCCCACCCGTGAGTCGTGGACCGTGTCCCACCCGTGAGTCGTGGACCGTGTCCCGCCCGTGAGTCATCGACAACCTTACCGGATCATCTAGTACCATACATACACAAGATCTAGTCTACTCCACAGACTGAAAAAAAAAAGACGAAGGTCTCCATTAATAAAAAGACTACATGTACGAAGGGGACCGACAATGTAGGGGAGAGGGGGAAAACCGTTTCGCTGACTCTTCCGGAATGTGTATCGACTCTTTTCTTCTCTTCACTTTCCGTTTCCTCTTTTCCTTTCTACATGGGTAGACTTACGTCTCAAGGTTTCTTATCGTTCTTCTCTATTCTTTCGGAAGGATTCACTTGTTACCTTTCTTTATTTCCTTTTGTTATCTTACCCTTTCTGATCTCTAGATGAGTTCTTTTAATCTCTATGTTTCTCTTGTAGAGTATATTTCTACCCGAGCTATTTCCCGTCTTTGTGAGATTGTCTTCGTCTTCTATAATTCTTCTCCACCGTTCTTAGGTGTCTTCTTGATGTGTTTTTTCTAGAAGTGATGGTTTTATTAGTACTACCACACTAGTGAGTGGATATCGGTCTGTAGAATCTCACACTTCAGTTCACCCGGAATCCTTCGTAGTGATACTTGTTTCGATCACCTCCACTACCTTAAGGTCGTCGCGACAAAGTTCGGGACTTTCTACTACGACAACGTGAGTCGTCCGGTCGTCCAAACCTTTTGAGTCGTCACCGGTGTCCTGACCTTTTCCAGTCAAAAGTAAGGTTTCGGGTTTTTCCCGTTTCTTACGGTTTCTTACAAGGTTGATGGCGTGTTGACGTGAGTGAAGTGTGCGATCGTTTCATCACGAGTTTTAGGAAGTTCGATCCGAAGTCGTCACACACTTGACTCTTGAAGGTCTACATGTTCGACCTAAATCTTTTTCGTCTCCTTGGTCTCTAGTTTAACGATTGTAGGCGACGTATTATCTTTTTCGTTCTCAAGGTCTTTTTTGTAAATGAAGACGAAGTAACTGATACGATTTCGGAAACACACCTAGTGTTGTTTGACCTTTTAAGACTTTCCCGATTGGGATTGGTGGAATCGACGGAGGACGTTTTGGACATACGTCCAGTCCTTCGTCGTCTTTCCCTGTACGTTGTTGTCTGACCAAGTATTAACCCTTTCCTCCTGCAGTTCCGACATGTGACACGGGACGAATAAATTGAATATACGTCTCCTACAGTATGTTTTACGACCCGACCTACTTCGTGTTCGACCTTAGTTCAAAGGGTCCTCTTTCTGGTTATTGGAGTCTATACGTCCACTGTGGTACAAATACTGTCTTTCACTTCTCCTTGAAAATTAGTTCCACTTTCTCCTCTCACTTCTTCAACCGAATTTTGAGTTGTAAGTCTTTTGATTCTAGTACCGTAAGCCAGGGTAGTGAAGTACCCTTTGTCTGCCCCTTTGTTACTCTTGTCACTGTCTAAAATAAAAACCCCCAGAGGTTTTAGTGACGTCTACCACTGACGTCGGTACTTTAATTTTCTACGAACGGGTGACCTTCTTTTCGATACTGGTTGGAACTGTCGTATAATTTTTCGCCTCTGTAATGAAACGACTGTTTACAGACAGATCAGTTTCGATATCAAAAAGGTCATCAGCATACCTACACTCTCAACCTGGTATTTCTTTCGACTCACGGCTTCTTGACTACGAAAACTAGACACCACAACCTCTTCTGAGAACTCTCAGGGAACCTAACGTTCCTCTAGGTTGGTCAGTTAGGATTTCCTTTAGTCAGGACTTATAAGTAACCTTCCTGACTACGACTTCGACTTCGAGGTTATGAAACCGGTGGACTACACTTCTCGGCTGAGTAACCTCTTCTGGGACTACGACCCTTTCTGACTTCCGTTCTCCTCTTCCCTCGCTGTCTCCTACTCTACCAACCTACGGTACTCAGACTCGTTTGAGACCCTCTGGTACTTCCAGTCCCTTCCCACCGCACGACGTCGGGTACCCTAGTGCCAGTCTGTACTGAGTCACCGACTCATTGTCAAGAATTAAAGAGACGATCAAAAAAGAACAATGTTCATAGACACTGACCCCTGGTACGGAAGACTTGATCTGTTAATCCCTCCTCACCTGTCATACTCGCCCCCGTAGACCCTCCTCCGTCCAGACGACACAGGAGGTGGAGCGCCGCTGAGTGGGAGATACTTGGTCCTCCTGGACGCCACTTCGGGTTCAGTGTTCGCTGAATTACAAGTGTCTGTGGGTGACCGACGGGACCAGTCGTCGGTGTCTCGACTCACGGTACCCGTAGGGACCCCGGAAGGGTCCCGGACTAGGGAGAAAGTGACTTTAGGAGTTCCACTCCATTTAGAACTCTCTTAACAAACCTTAAGGCCCGCCTGTATGACGGAAGGGTGCCTTATTCCTGTATGTGTCACTGTCGGGGCTTCTACAGGTGCGGGATTGGGGGACTCGGAGACCGACCGTGGAGGTGCCGTCCTCTCCGACGTGCCACCCGAGAATCGGGGACCTGGCGGTCCCTTCGGGGCCACCCACCCGGAAGCTAAGCCTAGCGTAGCCTAGTGCAACCCCTTTCGACTGTCACACCGTCATAGCTCACACAGGTAGGCACTTCCTACAAGAAACTCTACCTCGTCAACAGGACCCAGTGGACGCACCCGGGTAACAGTGACATTCCCAGGAGTGTTCGTCCTCCCAGTCTCCTCCTCCTTACTGCTGCCATCGTCTCCCCTCTCACTATTCTACGATTCGACTGCCGAGACACCTGCCTCCCTCTCGGGTGCGTGGTTCCTTAGGACCACGGGAGATCCTTGGTCCTCTCCTCCCCTCGTCTAAGTAGGGATTTCGGAGGTCTCTCTTCCGACCTTTGGAGCTAAAATCCTGAAGGCTACAGGTCTCGACATTCTGTCCTTTAAGGTAAAACAAGGACCTTTAAACAATATCGTCGGTGTTCCCTGAGTATACCCGTCCACGTGGGTCACGGGCCGTCGGGCCCCTCTCGCCCGACAACTGTGGTAGCAGGTCACACACAGACTGAGAGGTCCCCGAGGACTGGGACTTGCTCCCAATGCACTTTTGTCAGTTTGTTCGTTGGGAGAGTAATACGAATTTCGTCAAACGCGAGCCCAGAGGTAAGGACCACTGACTCAGGATTGATATAGGGGTCGGGCCAGTATCCTGTGGGGGACGGGTCGGGGTCCACGACTCACGAGGGTGTAGAAACTCCTCCCACCCCACCCTGAGTGTAGGTTGCGACGAAAGTGATGCTTACTCTGACTCCTGTGCCAGCCTATAGTAAACAAGCGACCACCTTTCCGGGACACGGACCGTGTACTGCCACCGAGGTGCGTGTCCCACCGCCCTCCTCCGGGTTTCGGGGAAGAGGAGTCCCGGCCTTCGAGTTTTCCTTCCACACCCTCTCTGTCCTTCGGCACTCCCACCTCCTTCCACCCCAGTCGCACCACAGGTTTCGAGTCCAGTCCTTCCCCACAGTCCTCGTCCGTGTCACGGGTCCGGGGAGACGGGGGGTTCTGTTGGTCCGTGTCTCTCGCTCAGTCTTGATTTTTTTTATAAAGTAAAGTAAGACTTATTTTTTACCCTGTCTGTCTTGAGAAACTTTAGGACTTTTGTTACAGTAGCGATGCCGTTTTAAAGTGTCTTTAGTAGCGTGCCCCGCACCCCCGGCTCGGACCCGGGGCGGGCGATGTCTCCGGCGGAGAGACCCTCCCCGGCCCCCGCGTCACCGGACCCCCGGGCTCGCCCGTCCGTGCTACCACCGACACGGGGCCCTACTCGGGCGACCCGGGGGTCCCAGGTCCGAGACTCGGGCCGGAGGTCGACGGTCGTGTCCGGCCACCCACCCCGACCTTCCCCAGCGACCAGGAGTTCCCCGGAGGAAAGCCCGCCGGAACGCCGACGCGCGTGGGGTGTAGGGGGCGGACCTCACCTTCACCACCATCTTCAAGGCGTGAGCCTCAGCAAGGTGGAGGTCGGGACGGACGTCCTGGGACGCCCACCGCTCCCCACCAGTCCCGACGGGGCGTCGGACCTCCAGTTCTGCCCTTGCCCCCGCTTACCCCGATGGGAATAAGACCCGGGACCACCCCCTCCCGTACACACAGTCCCGCCGGGAACTCGGATGTCTTGTCACCCCACCCTACCTTACCTTGGTCCAGGTTCCCGACCTACACCCCCGAAGGTGATGACGTCCTGGGGCGACCCTGGTCCCCCTAGGGTCCCGGTGGTGGTCCAGGATATCCTAGACCCGCGAAGGGACTCACGTCCTGGGACCTGACCCTTCCCCAAATCCCCTCAACCCCCCGTAGATCCTAGAGAGATCCGGATACCTAGGACCCCCATCCTCCTCCCTCTGTCGTCTCAGAACAGTCGTCACTCCTGGGGTCCGGGGAGGGATGGGTCTCCCGTCCTGCACCTGGACAGACAGACACACAACCCACCCCACAGTGGACAGGTCCTCGAGGGTCAGGAGCGGAGGGGTGACCAGGGCCTTAAGGAGTCACAAGTACGGAGGTTATGCCAGTTTCAGTCTGAACATCTAGGGCTTCTCCGGTTTCGGTAAGTGGAGGGTCATTGGACCACCCCTTCCCACGGGAAGTCTGCGGTCCAGGACTTTCCGACCACCCAGAACCCCAGTGCGGTCGTACAACCAGTATGGAGTCTGGGACCCGTACTAAACCCACGACCTCCTCCAAGGATCTCCGGTTCGTACTGGGATCCCAATGAACCCCCACCCCTTGAACCCCAGGACCCGTGCCACCCCAAGGATCTACGGTGTTCCTCAGGGCCCGTAATGTCCCTTGGGACTACCCCGGGGTCCAGATGGAACGTCCAACCCTCCGGGGACCCCTCGGATCTAAAGTGGGACCGTAACCACCCTGGGGCCCGGGAGGACCCCCCGTAGGTCCCGTAATGGCACGCCCAGGGGACCACTCGAGGGTGTCGAATCGGCGTACTGGTGTCCGCGCTTCCGGTCGAACGGGAGGTGCGTCACGAACGCCTACGGCAGGTCCTATGACCCCCCCTTCACCTACACGTCCAGCGTCTCCTTTTGCTACGACGACCGTAGGACCCCTGTCGCCCCTCCAGACTCAGAGCGGGAGGCGAGGCCTTCCCGCGCGAGCGGGGTCGAGTCGCCCGAAAAGGCCGGTCGGGGTGGGACTGGTGCGTGGAGGTGGCGCAGGTGAGGTCGAACGTCGGGGCGTCTCGCGAGTTTCAAGGGCCGAGCGGAGTCCATAACCATAGACCCTCTCCCCCGTTCGCTCACCCTAGCGTTGCCGCCGGAGACCCCCGCCCCACCCCCGTCCCCTTGGGTGGAGATGAGCCCTCCTCCTTTCTAAGCCGGGTGGGACGGGCTCTCCTCGCCCCCGCGGCGATGGACCCGTCGGCGCGCCGCGCCTCCCGGACGAGGTGCAGGTACAGGAGCGAGAGTTTCAGGTGGTCCTGCTGCGACTTCGCGCTCAGTGGGCACGCGCGCACGTCGCGCCGGTACAGGCGGTCCTTGACGTGGTGGGTCGCGCGGACCAAAAAGTGACCTCCTCCTGCCGCTGTGACTCGTGTCGCCGTGGGGCGGGCCGCCACGGGGGGTGCGGGGCGTCGGGACCCGCCGCGGCGCGTGGGCCGTGATGCTTCACGTGGCAGTGTAGGACCGCGGTCCGGTCCGCGTCTCCGGCCGTGTCGAGGCCCGCCGGCAGCCCCGCGCGCCTCCTCCGACGCCGCCCGAGCCCCGAGAGCGGCAGGAGGCGTCACAGCGGCCGTGCCCGGGGGCCGTCCGCGTCCTTCTGCATGAGTCTGTCCGCGTCCGCCGCGGGCGGCGCGAGGACGTCGAGGTCAAGGTCCTCCTTCGCCGAAGGAGCGCGGCTCAGGGCCGCGAAGAGGTGCAAGTGCTACGCGTCGTCTCGCATGGCGGACGCCCGCCTCGACCCAGTCGTCGCCTCACCTCCGGGGGCTGAGGGTAGCGGCGCCGTCTTTCCGCCGGTGAGCTCACTGACCCCCGCGACGGCGCGTGGAGACCGGGCGTCGCCGGGGTCAGGGGTGGGTAGGGTAGGGGGGAGTTCCGGTTCCGGCCTCCCCGCACGGCAGAGTCTTCCGTCTGCGTGTAAAGTCCGGAGGAGGAGGGGGCTGCGGGGCGCTTCCTCCGCAGGGGTGCGGGTCCGGCCGGGAGAGAGGAGGGGCGGCGGTGACGACGGATGTCGGTGTGCGAGTCTTTGGAAGTCCCCCTGGGCGACGGGGGTCCTGCCCTGAGTCTACGGAATTGCAGACTGAGCAGAGTCATAGAACAGGGCGTCTGTGAGCTCGAAGGCGAACCCCCTCTCGAGATAGGGCCCACGGGGGTGGACCTACGACCCGGGATAGGAGGGGTGTGCGGGAGAGGTCCCAGAATCTATGGAGGACACTCTTTGGAGGAAGAACGGAGGGACCGTGTTCGAGTCCCGATGGGACGAGAGGACCCTTCTTCGGAGACCGGGAAGGGGAAGTGGGGCCGGGACTCGTGGAGTGGAGGTGAGGCGGGTGTGTGTCACCAAAGAGGAGGAGGACCTTCTGTCCCGGGACCCGAGGTGATCCAACGACAAGAAGGACGATGTACTAGGGGGACATGTCGGCCATAGTGAGTGGACCCTCAGATGGTCACACCGGAGGTCCCCAGACCTGAGAAGGGGAGTGGGGTACGGGTAGGGGTGGTGCCAGAGGGGTTCACAGTCCCGCAAAGACGGGGTTTCCGAGACGCAGACACGAAAACGAGGACCCCGGTAAGTGCGGGAACAGGACAAGCCTCCTACCCCGACGTCGGTACTGGAAAGACAACCTGTCTCCGGGAGTATGGGACCCTAGTACTCGACGAGAGTCCTCCGAGCCTCGGTTCCCGTGCGACCGAAAGAGTGGATCTCAGTTAGACGGGGACGGAGACGGTTCCCAGGTCCGACACGGTCGCGACGGGACTTGGTTCGGACATCCAGTGTCCGAGGCGGAAGGTGGGGGAGGAGAGGTTCCGACGGTGTGGAGGCTGATCCTAGGTCTACCCGGTTTGTGCTCAGGACGAGATTTAAGACATAGTCTCCGTTCTTGCTCGGGACTTGGGCCGGAAGTTACGGGTGCTCCGGACGGGAGACGGGTGGTCGGAGGACCGGTCGGAAACGGACAGGGAAGACAGACGTCCAGGACGGGGAGGAGTTCCCGACTCGTATCAAGACTTGAGGAGTCCCGTTTGACCCCGAGGGTAAGAGGTCGGGGTATGGACGAACTCCACCTCTGTCGTAAGTTAACGACACCGGACCCCCTGGGCTAGTCTCCCCAGTTACCCCGTCCTTGGGACTCGAGTGGAGACTCCTGATTCTGGGGTCAGTGGTACCACGACCGCCCCCCTCCCTGGGACCCCAAGAATCGAACTATCACACACAGACACACACAGGCACACACACGACCGCCCCACTCCCTGGGACCCCAAGAATCGAACTAGCACACACACACACACTAGTACCACGACCGCCCCCCTCCCTGGGACCCCAAGAATCGAACTAGCACACACACACACACACACACAGACACACACACAACCGTCCCCCTCCCTGGGACCCCAAGAATCGAACTAGCACAGACACACACACACACACACGACCGTCCCCATCCCTGGGACCCCAAGAATCGAACTAGCACAGACACACACACACACACACACACACACACCCGCCCCCCTCCCTGGGACCCCAAGAATCGAACTAGCACACACACACACACACACACACACACTAGTACCACGACCGCCCCCCTCCCTGGGACCCCAAGAATCGAACTAGCACACACACACACACACACACACACACTAGTACCACGACCGCCCCCCTCCCTGGGACCCCAAGAATCGAACTAGCACACACACACACACACACACACACACTAGTACCACGACCGCCCCCCTCCCTGGGACCCCAAGAATCGAACTAGCACACACACACACACACACACACACACTAGTACCACGACCGCCCCCCTCCCTGGGACCCCAAGAATCGAACTAGCACACACACACACACACACACACACACTAGTACCACGACCACCCCCCTCCCTGGGACCCCAAGAATCGAACTAGCACACACACACACACACACACACACACTAGTACCACGACCACCCCCCTCCCTGGGACCCCAAGAATCGAACTAGCACACACACACACACACACACACACACTAGTACCACGACCACCCCCCTCCCTGGGACCCCAAGAATCGAACTAGCACAGACACACACACACACACACTAGTACCACGACCACCCACACACACACTCACACACACACACACACAGATAAAGCTCCTCTCTGGACCCACCGAGTCTAGGTTCCACCGTCCGTCCCCCAAACCTCCACGTCCTGTCTCCTTGGTCGGGACCCACCATCCTCCTTCCGAGGATGTCCTGTCCCCGGGGTCTTCCCTCTCTTCTGTGAAAGACTGCCAACACGCACCCACGCACGCACACGCATGGTGAGGGTCTCGTCACGGAACTATCTGGGGCCCCTTCTCGACTCCCAGGGCAGCTCCGGGTCGAGGCGGGGAGGGTGCCGTGGGGGCGGCGCATGGGCGACACCGCGTACAAGTCGGAGAGGTACATGACTCGGTGGTGCAGGTGCCGGAGCCGGAGCCCGTCGACGTCCAAGGGCCTGTGCAACGTCGCGTCTAGCAAGGTCAGCCTCGCGTCGTCGAGCTTCAGGTGCACCGGCTGCGACTTGCACGCGACGGTCAGCTACCGCAGGAGCGCGGTCGCCGGCGCGGGGTCCGGACGGCGGAGGAGCGACAGGAGGCTGCGCAAGAGCAGCGGCCCGCGCGGAAGGAGCAGTAGCAGGGGAAGGAGGAGGAGCAGGAGGAGCGGGAGGGGTCCGTCGACACCGGACCTGTGGACCCTGTTCGAGTCCTTCCTCCAGTGCCCGACGCGAAGTCTCCTTCTCAACCTCAGGCGGCACCCCCGGCGCTCACGGCCGCGCGCGCGGGCCGGGAGGCGCCACCGGCCGCGGCCCCGGCCCCGAGAGTCGAGACGCCGGCCCCCCGACGAGCAGGACACCGGAGCTCGGGCCCCGCCCGCGCCCCCGCGGGCGTCACCGTGGGACCCGTCCCCAGCCCCCGCGTCCTTCTGCGGTCCGTTCCCGCCGGCCCCGCCCGGCGCCCGCGGCTCGCCGCCCCGGGCCCCCCGGCGGGCGCCCGGCCCGGCGTGCGCGCAGTGCATGTGGGCCCTGTCGGGCCTCCTCCCGGCCCGCCGCCCGGCGCCCCCGCCCCGCGCCGGGTCCTCCTCGCCCTCGACCGCCCGGCGGGTCGAGTCGCGCGCCCTCGCCGCCGCGCCGCCGCGCCGCCCCCACCGGCGCCGGAGCCGCCCCCGACGCCCCCGGCCCTCGACCGCCGGCGGGACGGAAGCCCCCCGGAGCCACCCGGGGTCCGGCCGCAGCTCGTCGAGAGGCAGCAGGAGCAGCAGGTCCTTCAGACACCCTTCGCGCGCACTCGGCGACGGCCCCGGGGGTCGACCCCCACCCCACCGACACCCGTGAGTGGCAGCCCCAACTCCTTCTCCTTCCGAGCCGCGACGCGGAGGACGGCCAGGAGGGGCGGGAGGAGGGCCAGGTAGAAGTACATAAACATCTTCGGTTTGGACCCCGCCGCCCGCCCCGCAGTCGCTGGCCGAGCCGGGTCCGGGCGGGTCAGAAGAGCCCGTGGCGGGCGGACGGCGGGTGGAAAGGTCTATGTCGCCCCTGAGGGCCATCTTCGTGAACAACAGGCAGAGGTACACTCAGTCCGCGCACACCAGTAACCCTATTTGCTTCCTGTCCATATGGACCCCACCCGTCTCCCTCCCGGCAGAAGGTCTCCCAGACCTCCGCCGAAGCCCCTGGGACCACCCTCCCTCCGGACCCAGAGCGCAATCTGGAACCGCTCCCCGTGAATGCTTAACGTCAGGGACCATAGAACGCTACCCTTTCAGGAACTGGTGCATGCACCCCCGCATCCGCGTCCCGAGGTCGTGTGAGAGGTCTAGGCTCCCGAGGTGGGCTCCGCGACACTTTCCCTCCGGTGTGACACCGGGCCTGGGAGCGGAGCTGTGGGGGAGGTGGGACACGCGCTTGGGACGAGTGACTCTTTCTTCCGTAGAGCCCCTAGGCCGGCGTCGTACAGTCGAGACCCGAGGAGGACGGCACCGGCGGGGGGGTGCACTGACCGTCCTCTGACCCCGTGCACTCGGTGCACCAGGTAGAAGTCCCGACTGAGCAGATCCCCGTCTCCTACACACTCCAGGGGTTCCTCAAGTGTCTCGGGAGGAGTGGGTGTAGGTCGGTGGGGCCTCTGGGGGAATCCGTGGCGGGGGAAGGGGTCTGCGTGACCGAGGGCTGGACACATCTCCCTCTACACTCGTCTCGGCTACTGGAGCTTGAAGTCTGGGCCGTCCTTGCGAGCGGTGACCCCCAACCTCTCCCACCAGTCCCGGTTTCCTTCCCCCACGCCCCCCTGTGGGACCCAGTCCCTCCTCACCTAGAAAGATCGTACCCCTGCCCCTCGATCGTCCCGTTGCGGAAATGCCTACGTCTTTCGACCCGCCCACCTGTCCTCTCCTCAGGATTGTTCCGTGCCGTCCCTTCCACGTCTCCGGCTCTCCCAACCCCAGCGACCTTCCACTCTTGGAGGAGCCAAGGGAAGTCCGGAAAGGACTGTAGGACCCGCGAAGAACTGGAAGACCAATACTGGAGGCGGGGGTGGACGAGCACTAAGATGTCGGTGACGGGAAAACCTCCAGTCTCGACCGGAAGGTACCCGCTCGGGGTCACCGGGGGTCGAGGGACCGCCCGGGGGGTGGGGTGGAGAGGACGTGCCGGTGACGGGAAGACCTCCAGTCTCGACCGGAAGGTTCCCGCTCGGGGTCACCGGGGGTCGAGGGACCGCCCGGAGGAGTAGGGGTGGAGAGGACGAAAACACGAAGAGTCAGAGGGAACGTCCGAGAGAGGGGTGGGGAGAGTGCGACCCAAGGACCCCCGACAGGGTCCGGGAGGGGGGAAGGGTCGAGTAGGACCTGGGAGTCGGCGGGGGAGTCGAAGGTGTTCTACTGGACTCTAGACGTGGGGGTCACATCTGGAAGGCGGTTCGACTCGACCCCACTACGGGAGGTGTGTGTCCGGTCTACGGGCGTTGTAGGGTCGGAGGGACCACTGGTGGGGTGTAGGTCGATTCGAGCCCGAGGTAGTGACCGTAGTGGGGGACGGGGGTGTCCTGGACGCCCAAGTCCCTGGCTACCAGTGGACACGTTTAGGAAGGGTCGTCCGTCACCGATCTCCCAAAGGGGACTGTACGTGTGGGTAACGGAGTAAGAGTCCTCCTTCGGGACGGACTAGACCGGTGGTCTGACGAACCTCAAGGTCTTCTGACAAGAACTCTGGTCCTTAAGTAGGAACGTGGGGCCTAAGAGAGGGGGTACCCGGAGGGACACTTACAGAGAGCGTTCTTAGACGAGTCCCGGTGAAAGAGGTACTGCGACGACTCGTCCGTGTCACCCCGCGTTCAGGGCAGGGACTCGTCGACGAAACAGTCGGTCTACCCTTCAGGACCCCTCCGCCCCGCGTCACAGGTGCGACGACAAGACCCCCCTCGCGGGCCCTTCTCCCGTCCCGTCCCCCCAGAGGTCTTCGGGGGCTCCCCCCGTCGACGTGAGTGCGGGTGAAGGTGCACCAGGCTCGGCGCCAGTAGAACGAACACCTCGTCGAGTTTCATTATGGAGGCTCTCCGGTACTCGGACTCCTGTCCTCCTCAGTCCCCGGCCGAACGACGTGGGGTCCTCGGGGGCTCTTTGCCGTTCAGGGTCCCGGTCGTCGTCGTCAAAGTGCGCACGTGCGCAGTGGGGCAGGAGTGTGTGTCTGTGTGTGGACGAGGGTCAGTGAGTGGCAGACCCGAACCTGTGGACCCTTGACTTGAACCACTTGAGAGGTCCGCGACAGGTGAGACTCGGGCAGACCTCCCGTTGTCTTTTCCCGTCCCCCGAGTGGGAGAGGAACCCCGTGGTCGGGGCGGGTCACGGGGAAGGACTCTTCAACTTCCCCTGTCCACTGACTCCGGTGTCCTCCGGGCATTTCTGTCTTCCCCACACCTGCCTCCTCCACCCACCCCTATGGAACGGGTGTTTCCGGTGGTCGACCCGTGGGCGACCCGAGAGCAAACCCGAGTCGGTCTTGAGTCTCAACAGTAGGCTTCGGTGTCTCTTGACCTGCAGCGGATCCGGTATTCTGTCCCGAGTCCCCGCCCGCCCCGCGGCGAGCGGTGTGAGGGGGGTACGGGGGTGGGGGCGTGGTAGAG
>SJYO01039668.1:0-20000 GCA_006410555.1 Capra ibex | reverse complement strand
CCATAAGAAAAACGAAACCGAGGTAGGGAAGTAAGAAAGATCTCAATAAAGAGGTCACTAGAGGTCATCGTATAACCCGTGGACGACTGGACCCCTCGAGGAGAAAGTCATAGGATAGTAAAACGGAAAAGTATGACAAGTACCCCAAGAGTTCCGTTCTTAAGACTTCACCAAACGGTAAGGGAAGAGGTCACCTGGTGTAAGACAGTCTGGAGAGGTGGTACTGGACGGGCAGAACCCAACGGGACACTCATACCGAATCAAAGTAACTCAATCTGTTCCGACACCAGGAACACACAAATCTAACTGATCAAAAGACACGCATACCAAAGTCACACAGACGGGAGACTACGGGAGAACGTTGTGGATCGAAGAATGAACCCAAAGAGAATGGAACCCACATCCCATAGAGAAGTGCCGACGAGGTCGTTTCGTGTCGGCGACGAGGAATGGAACCTACTCCCCATAGAGGTGTGGTGGTGGGAAGGACTGGAAGTTGCACCCTATCGAGGAGATTCGGGAGGACACGACCACGTCGGTGTCGAGGAACCTACAACTCAACGAGGAGGGTTGGCGGCGGAGACTGGAACCTACACCGCACCGACGAGGACCGGTAGCGGAGACTGGAGTCTGCACCCCACTAAGGAGAGCCGGCGCGAATCACGCGACCAGCGTCGTCGGTAGACGTGAAACGCGACCAGCGCCGTCGGCGGACGAGTTACGAGATCAGGTTCATAATTCTGGTTTACTTTATCACCACACTTAGGGTTCCTATCTGGTTTAAAGTCTTCTGAGACGAACAGAACCTCTCAAAGAATCTCTCCGTTCCTCACCGACACCGAGTGGGACCCCTGTGTCTGTGAACACCGTCGGTAAGGGCCCTCGACGGGGTGGTGCACATGTGACCACACCCGTCTGTGGTGGTTCCTTAAGAGAGTAGACCTGTAAGGACTAAGAGTGGTTGTTAATTATTCTTTATTTTGTTGACTCTTTCATAAGTCATAGTTAGTACTTCGATTGGCTTAACTTTGAAAGAACTATTCGTCCTTGTTCCAGTTTGTGACAGGGAATTTGGAAAGGAGAGACTGTAGTTAGATATTGGTGTACATGTAAGAAAGGTGTTTAGTTAACTCTTATATCAAGAATAACAGAGTGTTCTTAAGAGGTGTCAAGACTTTAGTATTTCCTAGAAAATTTTTCGACTTAAATTATGGTGTTGTAGGTAATAAGTCCTAATAGACTCTCAGACTCAGAGACTCCGTCTGAAAAATAAAACCGGTGTGGGACACCGTACGTCTTAGAATCAAGGGTCAGGTTCCTTGTTTTTGGGAGTATAGACGTAACCCCCGTACCTCAGAATTGGTGATATGACGGTCCCTTCGAACACCATCGGTAAAGAACTGTCTCCGGAACCATAAGTCGGAGGACTTTCGTGGACTATAACCCAGGGTGGAAAACGACGAATCCTATTCAAGAACGTCCCAAGTTAATCTTTGATCTTGAAGACGTTACCTATCTTAAAGAGGAGGTTCAATTCCATGAACTTTGTAAAGAGTGGGTTAAAGGGGTGTAGAGTAAGTACCTTTGTTTATGTGCTTTTATCTTCGACCGATTGTTTCTTTTTGTGAACTCACTTTGATATACGTCTTTTCTCACTCGAACATCCCTTTTTGACTTGTCCGTCAAATAGAAATCTTGACCCCCTAAAGATTTCATCTTAACTCTTTCTAGGTCTCTATTCCTCTTTTTCGTCACTTAGACCCTATAGTATTGGTGGTCGTAAGATCTATAGGATCGGAAGTGAGTAGAAAATGTGTCACCAGAAGTAGGACTGACGTGGAATCGTAGGGGACCCACCCCTATTCCCGTGAGACTACGGGTTCCAGGTCGGAGGTCTTTGACCAAATCCNGACCTTAAGAGAAAGAAAAAGGTACTAGGTCGCCTACAACCGTTAAACTAGAGACCAAGGAGACGGAAAAGATTTTGGTCGAACTTGTAATCCTTCAAGTACCAAGTGCATAACGACTTCGGGCCGAACCTCTTAAAACTCGTCATGAAATAATCGTACACTCTACTGACGTTAACACGTCATCAAACTCGTAAGAAACCGTAACGGAAAGAAACCCTAAACTTACATTTGGTTGGAAAGGTCAGGACACCGGTGACGACTCAAAAGGTTTAAACGACCGTGTAATTCACATCGTGAAAGTGTCGTAGTAGAAAGACCAAAACTTTATCGAGTCGACCTTAAGGTAGTGGAGGTGATCGAAACAAGCATCACTACGAAAGATTCCGGGTGAACTGAAGGGTAAGGTCCTACAGACCGAGATCTACTCACTCGTGTGGTAGCACTAATAGGTCCAGTAATTCTAGAAAGAACATGTCAAGGAGACACATAAGAACGGTGGAGAAGAAGTATAGAAGACGAAAACAATCCAGGTATGGTAAAGACAGGAAATAGCTCGGGTAGAAACGTACTTTACAAGGGAACCATAGGGATTAAAAGGACTTCTCTAGAGATCAGAAAGGGTAAGACAAGAAAAGGAGATAAAGAAAGGTAACTAGTGACTTCTTCCGAAAGAATAGAAATGAACGATAAGAAACCTTGAGACGTAAGTCTACGAATATATAAAGGAAAAGAGGAACCGAAAAACGAAGAGAAGAAAAGTGTCGATAAACATTCCGGAGGGGTCTGTCGGTAAAACAAAAAAACGTAAAGGAAAGGTACCCCTACCAGAACTAGGGACAGAGGACACGGTACAGTGCTTGGAGTCAGGTATCAAGTAGTCCTTGAGATAGATAGTCTAGATCCGGCAATTTAGATAAAGAGTGAAGGTGACATATTAGTATTCCCTAAACTAAATGCAGTATGGACTTACTAGATCGCCAAAAGGGACGAAAGAGGTTAAATTTAGACTTAAACCGTTATTCCTCAAGTACTAGACTCGGTGTCAGTTGAGGACCAGAACAAGAACAATTGACATATCTCGAAGAGGTAGAAACCGACGTCTCTTATATTAGTTAGACTAAAGCCACAACTGGTAACCCACTACAGGTACACATCTCAGAAGAGGACACAACAACCTTCTCCCACAAACGATACCGGTCACGTGAAAGAACCGTTTTGATATAATCGGAAACGGGACGAAGTAAGGCGTAAGGTTCCGGTTTAAATGGACAATGAGGTCCACAAAGAACTGAAGGATGAAAACGTAAGGTCAGGGGATATTACTTTTCCTGTAGAAAAAAACCCACAATCAAGATTTTCCAGAACATCGAGAAGTATCTTGGCAAGTTGAAGTAGAAGAAGTTGTAATGACCAACCCCGTATCTGAACCTAATGGCACTATAACTTACTAGACGGAACCCTTACTTCTCTCTAGTAAGACAGCAAAAACTGTAACGTAGGTTCATGACGTAAAACCTGAGAAGACAACTGGTACTACCGATCAGGTAAAGAAGACTCCCTAAGGACGGGTGTCATCATCTATATTACCAGTAGACTCAATTTAAGTGGGTAAGATCTACTAAAATCAAACGACTAAGGATCTTACAGCTCTGAGTGAGAACGGTAGAGAACAAACTGGTGAAGATTAAACGGAACTAAATACCTGGACTGTAAGATCCAAGGATACTGATTCACGTACACCGCCGTCCCCGGTCTCGTGATTCGCGTCGGCTCTCGATGGGGTTCAGGTTCCAGTCCCGTCGTCGGATCTCACGATCCGACACTACCGGGTCCTTGTGGACTCTCCTCGATGGGACACAGACTCTAGTCCCCGTTGCCGGCCCTCCTCTATGGGACGTAGGTTCCGGTCCCTGCCGCGGACCCTTCTCTTTGGGGTGTGGGTTCCGGTCCCCGTCACCGGTCCTCCTCGTTCGGGTGCACGTTCCTCACACCGAAACACCCATGTCCTCCCGGATCTCCTCGGTAGTGTGTGACTTCCAGTCGTTCCCGCCACCCTCCTCTATGGGAGTAGGTTCCATTCCTCGTCACCGACATGAAACGACCTCGTCGGCACTTCTCTATGGGATGTGGGTTCCATTCTCTTTGGGTTCATTCTTCGGTTCACAACGTTCTCCCGTAGTCTCCCGTCTGTGTGACTTTGGTATGAGTGTCTTTTGATCTGTTAGATTAGTGTGATCCTGGTGTTGGAACAGATTGAGTTACTTCGATTCGGTACGGGTGCCCCGTTAGGTTATACCCGGCCAGTACCACCTCTCCAGACTGTCTTACACAAGGTGACCTCTTCCCTTACCGTTCGGTGAAATCATAAGAACGGAACTCTTGGGGTACTTGTCATACTTTTCCGCATTACTATCCTATGATTTTCTCCTTGAAGGGTCCAGTCCTCCATGGGATATACGATGACCTCTAGTCACCTCTTTATTGAGGTCTTTCTTACTTCCCTACGTCGGTTTCGTTTTTGTTATGGGTCGACACCTACACTGACCACTATCTTTGTTACAGGTTACGACATTTCTCGTTATAACGTATCCTTTGACCTTACAGTCCAGGTACTTAGTTCCGTTTAACCTTCACCAGTTTGTTCTCTACCGTTCTCACTTGTAACTGTAAGATCCTTAGTCGTTTTATTTAACCTGACCTTACCCACTTAAATTGAGTCTACTGGTAATATAGATGATGACACCCGTCCTTAGGGAGTCTTCTTTACCTGATCGGTAGTACCAGTTGTCTTCTCAGGTTTTACGTCATGAACCTACGGTACAGTTTTTGCTGTCTTACTAGAGACAAGCAAAGATTCCGTCTGGTAAGTTATAGTGCCATTAGGTTCAGATACGGGGTTGGTCATTGTGACTTCTTCGACTTCAACTTGCCAAGATACTTCTCGATGTTCTGGAAAATCTTGATTGTGGGTTTTTGCTACAGGAAAAGTAATATCCCCTGACCTTACGTTTTCATCCTTCAGTTCTTTGTGGACCTCATTGTCCATTTAAACCGGAACCATACGCCTTACTTCGTCCCGTTTCTGATTATATCAAAACGGTTCTTTCACGTGACCGGTATCGTTTGTGGGAGAAGGTTGTTGTGTCCTCTTCTGAGATGTGTACCTGTAGTGGTCTACCAGTTGTGGCTTTAGTCTAACTAGTATAAGAGACGTCGGTTTCTACCTCTTCGAGATATGTCAATTATTTTTGTTCTGGTCCTCAACTGACACCGAGTCTAGTACTCGAAGAATAATGCTTTAAGTCTGACTTTAACTTCTTTCGTGTCTTTTGGTGATCTGGTAAGTCCATACTGTATTTAGTTTAGGGAATACTAATATGTCACCTTCACTCTTTATCTAAATTGCCGGATCTAGACTATCTATCTCAGGGACTACTTGATACCTTACTTCAAGCGCTGTAACATGTCCTCTATACCTAGTTCTGGTAGGGGTACCTTTCCTTTACGTTTTCTCGTTTTACCGACAGACCCCTCCGGAATGTTTATCGACACTTTTCTTCTGTTCGCTTTTCGATTCCTCTTTTCCTTTCTATATTCGTGGACTCTTATCGTTCTTCTCTATTCTTTCGGAAGAAGTGGGTAGTTACCTTTCTTTATCTCCTTTTCTTGTCTTACCCTTTCTGATCTCTAGAGAAGTTCTTTTAACCTCTATGGTTCCCTTGTAAAGTACGTTTCTACCCGAACTATTTCCTGTCTTTACCATACCTGGATTGTCTTCGTCTTCTATAATTCTTCTCCACCGTTCTTATGTNTAATATAGATGATGACACCCGTCCTTAGGGAGTCTTCTTTACCTGATCGGTAGTACCAGTTGTCTTCTCAGGTTTTACGTCATGAACCTACGGTACAGTTTTTGCTGTCTTACTAGAGACAAGCAAAGATTCCGTCTGGTAAGTTATAGTGCCATTAGGTTCAGATACGGGGTTGGTCATTGTGACTTCTTCGACTTCAACTTGCCAAGATACTTCTCGATGTTCTGGACAATCTTGATTGTGGGTTTTTGCTACAGGAAAAGTAATATCCCCTGACCTTACGTTTTCATCCTTCAGTTCTTTGTGGACCTCATTGTCCATTTAAACCGGAACCTTACGCCTTACTTCGTCCCGTTTCTGATTATATCAAAACGGTTCTTTCACGTGACCGGTATCGTTTGTGGGAGAAGGTTGTTGTGTCCTCTTCTGAGATGTGTACCTATAGTGGTCTACCAGTTGTGGCTTTAGTCTAACTAATATAAGAGACGTCGGTTTCTACCTCTTCGAGATATGTCAATTATTTTTGTTCTGGTCCTCAACTGACACCGAGTCTAGTACTCGAAGAATAATGGTTTAAGTCTGACTTTAACTTCTTTCGTGCCTTTTGGTGATCTGGTAAGTCCATACTGCATTTAGTTTAGGGAATACTAATATGTCACCTTCACTCTTTATCTAAATTGCCGGATCTAGACTATCTATCTCAGGGACTACTTGATACCTTACTTCAAGCGCTGTAACATGTCCTCTATACCTAGTTCTGGTAGGGGTACCTTTCCTTTACGTTTTCTCGTTTTACCGACAGACCCCTCCGGAATGTTTATCGACACTTTTCTTCTGTTCGCTTTTCGATTCCTCTTTTCCTTTCTATATTCGTGGACTCTTATCGTTCTTCTCTATTCTTTCGGAAGAAGTGGGTAGTTACCTTTCTTTATCTCCTTTTCTTGTCTTACCCTTTCTGATCTCTAGAGAAGTTCTTTTAACCTCTATGGTTCCCTTGTAAAGTACGTTTCTACCCGAACTATTTCCTGTCTTTACCATACCTGGATTGTCTTCCTCTTCTATAATTCTTCTCTACCGTTCTTATGTTCTCCTTCACATGTTTTTTCTAGAAGTGCTGGACCTATTAGTGCTACCACATTAGTGAGTAGATCTCGGTCTGTAGGACCTTACACTTTAGTTCACCCGAAATCTTTCGTAGTGATGTTTGTTTCGATCACCTCCACTACCTTAAGGTCATCTCGATAAAGTTTAGGACTTTCTACTACGACACTTTCACGAAATGCATTATACGGTCGTTTAAACTCCTTTGAGTCGTCACCGGTGTCCTGACCTTTTCCAGTCAAAAGTAAGGTTAAAGTTTCTTTCGTTACGGTTTCTTCCGAGTTTGATGGCGTGTTAACGTGAGTAGAGTGTAAGATTATTTCATTACGAGTTTTAAGAGGTTCAATCCGAAGTCGTTATGCACTTGACACTTGAAGGACTGCAAGTTCGACCCAAATCTTTTCCGTCTCCTCGGTCTCTAGTTTAACGGTTGTAGGTGATCTGGTAGTTTTTCGTTCTCTTAAGGTCTCTTTATAGATAAAGACGAACTAACTGATACGGTTTCGGAAACTGATACACCTAGTGTTATATGACACCGTTTAAGACTTTTTCTATCCTTTTGGTCTGGTGGACTGGACGGAGAATTCTTTAGATATACGTCGAGTTCTTCGTTGTCAATCTTGACCTGCACCTTGTTGTCTGACCAAGGTTTATCCTTTTCCTTACACAGTTCCGACATATAACAGTGGCACGAATAAATTGAAAATACGTCTCATGTAGTACTCTTTACGACCTGACCTACTTCGTGTTCGACCTTAGTTCTAACGGTCCTCTTTATAGTTATTGGAGTCTATACGTCTACTGTGGTGGGAATACCGTCTTCCACTTCTCCTTGATTTTCCAGAGAACTACTTTAATTTTCTCCTCTCACTTTTTCAACCGAATTTCGAGTTGTAAGTCTTTTGCTTCTGGTACCGTAGGACAGGGTAGTGAAGTACCCTTTATCCACCCCTTTGTCACCTTTGTCACAGTCTGAAATAAAAAAGCCCGAGGTTTTAGTGACGTCTACCACTGACGTCGGTACTTTAATTTTCTGCGAAAGAAGAATCTTCTCTTCAATGCTGGTTTGATCTATCGTATAAGTTTTCTTCTCTGTAATGAAACAGTTGATTCCAGGTAGATCAGTTCCGATACCAATAGGGTCATCAGTACATACCTACACTCTCAAACTCAAACTTCTTCCGACTCACGGCTTCTTGACTACGAAAATTTTACACTACAACCTCTTCTGAGAACTCTCAGGGAACCTAACGTTCCTCTAGGTTGGTCAGGTAAGACTTCCTCTAGTCGGGACCCTAAAGAAACCTTCCTTACTACGTTTTCGACTTTGAGGTTATGAAACCGATGGAGTACACTTCTCAACTGAGTACCCTTTTCTGAGACTACGACCCTCCCTAACCCCCGTCCTCCGTTTCTCCTACTGTCCCCTCCTCTACCGTCCTACCGTAGTGACTGAACTACCTGCACTCAGACTCACTTGAGACCCTCAACCACTATCTGTCCCTCCAGACCGCACGACGCTAAGTACCCCAACGTTTCTCAGCCTGTACTGACTCACTGACTTGACTTGACTTGATTACGTTATAACGAGAATGTCGTAGCCTGGAACGAAGATAGTGGGCAGTGTAGGTGTCGAGCCATAACAAAAACGAAACCGAGGTAGGGAAGTAAGAAAGATCTCAATAAAGAGGTCACTAGAGGTCATCGTATAACCCGTGGAGGACTGGCCCCTCGAGGAGAAAGTCATAGGATAGTAAAACGGAAAAGTATGACAAGTACCCCAAGAGTTCCGTTCTTATGACTTCACCAAACGGTAAGGGAAGAGGTTACCTGGTGTAAGACAGTCTGGAGAGGTGGTACTGGCCGGGCAGAACCCAACGGGCCACTCATACCGAAGCAAAGTAACTCAATCTGTTCCGACACCAGGAACACACAAATCTAACTGATCAAAAGACACGCATACCAAAGTCACACAGACGGGAGACTACGGGAGAACGTTGTGGATGGTAGAATGAACCCAAAGAGAATGGAACCCGCACCCCATAGAGAAGTGCCGACGAGGTCGTATCATGTCGGCGACGAGGAATGGAACCTACTCCCCATAGAGGTGTGGTGTCGGGAAGGACTGGAAGTTACACCCTATCGAGGAGATTCGGGAGGACACGACCACGTCGGTGTCGAGGAACCTGTAACTCAACGAGGAAGGTCGGCGGCGGAGACTGGAACCTGCACCGCACCGAGGAGGACCGGTAGCGGAGACTGGAGTCTGCACCCCACTGAGGAGAGCCGGTGCGAATCACACGACCAGCGTCGTCGGCAGACGTGAAACGCGGCCAGGGCCGTCGGCGGACGAGTTACGAGATCGGGTTCATAATTCTGGTTTACTTTATCACCACACTTAGGGTTCCTATCTGGTTTAAAGTCTTCTGAGACGAACAGAACCTCTCAAAGAGTCTCTCCGTTCCTCACCGACACCGAGTGGGACCCCTGTGTCTGTGAACACCGTCGGTAAGGGCCCTCGACGGGGTGGTGCACATGTGACCACACCCGTCTGTGGTGGTTCCTTAAGAGAGTAGACCTGTAAGGACTAAGAGTGGTAGTTAATTATTCTTTATTTTGTTGACTCTTTCATAAGTCATAGTTAGTACTTCGATTGGCTTAACTTTGAAAGAACTATTCGTCCTTGTTCCAGTTTATGACAGGGAATTTGGAAAGGAGAGACTGTAGTTAGATATTGGTGTACATATAAGAAAGGTGTTTAGTTGACTCTTATATCAAGAATAACAGAGTGTTCTTAAGAGGTGTCAAGACTTTAGTATTTCCTAGAAAATTTTTCGACTTAAATTATGGTGTTGTAGGTAATAAGTCTTAATAGACTCTCAGACTCAGAGACTCCGTCTGAAAAATAAAACCGACTTGGGACACCGTACGTCTTAGAATCAAGGGTCAGGTTCCTTGTTTTGGGGAGTATAGACGTAACCCCCGTACCTCAGAATTGGTGGTCTGACGGTCCCTTCGAACACCATCGGTAAAGAACTGTCTCCGGAAACATAAGTCAGAGGACTTTCGTGGACTATAACCCAGGGTGGAAAACGACGAATCCTATTGAAGAACGTCCCAAGTCAATCTTTGATCTTGAAGACGTTACCTATCTTAAAGAGGAGGTTCAATTCCATGAACTTTGTAAAGAGTGGGTTAAAGGGGTGTAGAGTAAGTACCTTTGTTTATGTACTTTTATCTTCGTTCGATTGTTTCTTTTTGTGAACTCACTTTGATATACGTCTTTTCTCACTCGAACATCCCTTTTTGACTTGTCCGTCAAATAGAAATCTTGACCCCCTAAAGATTTCATCTTAACTCTTTCTAGGTCTTTATTCCTCTTTTTCGTCACTTAGACCCTATAGTATTGGTGGTCGTAAGATCTATAGGATCGGAAGTGAGTAGAAAATGTGTCACCAGAAGTAGGACTGACGTGGAATCGTAGGGGACCCACCCCTATTCCCGTGAGACTACGGGTTCCAGGTCGAAGGTCTTTGACCAAATCCAAGTTGACTAATCCTACCTCGGACTTCTAAGAAGAGGTACCTTCTAAGACCTACGTCTTTGATTGGGGTACATTCGTAGACGATTGGAGGTGAGAACGTGACAAAACCGTAGACTGGGACCTTTCCGATGTCTGGACGATACTTCCTCAATGTGACTAGTATTTGTCAAAATTGCTCAGGGTATTGTGTAAAGTACGAAGGTCTTTTTAGGAATATTTGGGTTCAGGTCTCTAATGTCATAACTTTAACTTTAAAAAGTAAGACGTGTCATCTTTTTGATTTTAAAACCTATTTTGATATAAAATTTTTTTAATTATTTTTCTACTCAGTTTTAATCGGACCTTTCAATAGAGATTTTCCTCTTCCTCTTAATCTTATCTCGATTGTTCCTATTCGGAAAAAATTTTCATCGGAACAGAACTAAACCTTAGTACTTTTGTAATATGTCTTGATATTAATACTTTCTTGATTAAAAAAATTTTTCCTTAAGGATTTTAAAGTCTCATTTAAATTTATTTTCATGGATTCATAGATGGGTTGGACAACCAAGTTTCTCGGTATGTTTTTTCTTGATAGTTTTCACCAAAATTTGTTTTGTTAAACTTTTGTGTAAGAGACGCACTATGTTGGTGCACTTCTGTTATACTTGACGGTTTTCTATTTAGAATAATACAAAAGTCTTCAGTGTAATATTCCATTTTGTTTACTTATTAAGACAATTATAGTAACTCTTAACCCGAATCTACACCCTGTTTTTCTTATCTATTACCCTCTTTTCTCTATGTCTACATTCGTGTCATTCTACTTCATTTTTGAATCACAGGACATAGACTAAACCTAACCTTTGTGGGTATACTTGTATAAACAAATGGAATTTTTACATAAGATTGAACCAGATTACTTTTTTTCGGTCCTTTGTTATTTGTTCTCGTTCTTCGGGGAGATCATGGGTCTGATATTAGAAATTTATGGTAAAGTGTGATTTTCTTCTGTCCCGACGAACCTCTTTACCTACTAAGGTCCCGACTCGTTTACGACATGTTTTACTTGATCTTTGTAGGACAGTGTGGTCTTTGGTTTTTTTGTTTGTTTGTTTGTTTGTTTGTTTGTTTTTTTCTGTAATTTTTTTTTTTTTTTGTCGGTTCTCGAGATCNTGATCGGTTCTGAAGATCTCATACACGTTTTCTGAATCCTGGGTTGGACTTATCTGAGGGTGACGGGTTTCTACCGGTTTCCAACTGTGTCGTATTGTTTACTTTACCTGACTTCGTCTAGTCTTTACGAATTTAGGTACTCGAGTTTGACTGTAAGTGCTTTGGTTTGGTTTGTTTGTTGGTACTTTTGAGTGATAGGGGAGAAGAGTGATCTCCTCTTGGTTAAGGGGTAAAACTTTTGTCCAAAATTTTTACCTTTTTGAATAAAGGGGGATGAGAGGGATATTTTTGATATCAAGTCGTAGTTGGTTTCTCGAATCTTGTAGGGGTGAAACGTTGGGAATTATTCAATTACCTGGAACTCGTTCCTAATACTTATCGAGGTTGTAGTATGTGTGTGTGTGTGTGTGTGTGTGTGTGTGTGTGTGTGTGTGTTCTACAATACATGGAATATTCCCTCTATATGTTGGGATGGAGGATGTATCTGCTTTCCCCACTTCTTTTAGGTTTACTCGATATAGTTTAAAAATCTGGATTTGTGGTTGGATTCCACGGTCTCCTTGTTCAATTAACTGTGTTCCCCTCTACGCTAGTCGGTTTAGGTCCGACACCCTGAGAGATCTCCTATTTGTTGAATCTCCGTGCCCCACCTCCCCTGTCTTTTCGTTAGACATATTGGACACAGTCGGTTCACATGGAGTAAATTATGACGACGGTTGTCTTCTCCCCTTTTCTGTTGACACTCGTAACCGATCTATGATTCGATTATAAATTCGTATTTTTGTTATTTCACTTTCACTTAAGCGAGTCAGCATAGGTTGAGAAATACTGGGGTACCTGATATCGGATGGTACAAGGAGGCTAGTACCCTAAAAGGTCCGTTCTTATGACCTCACCTAACTGTAAAAGAAGAGGTTCTTTAGAAGGGTTGGGTCTCTAACTTGGACCCAGAGCGCTTAACATCCGTCTGTGATGGTGGACTCTGTGGTCCCTTCAGATATTTATATTACAAATACGATTTATACAAATCACCCCCCTCTAATTTGTAGAAAATTTCTATGTATGATTTTATAAATACCTATTTTTACTAAACGACAGAACCTTGAAGAAATTTTATTAGAACCCTTGACTCCCACTCAAAGTCTATTTAGTTCTGACGAGTAATACCGTTAATAACTTCGACTGAATCCTACTGTATCCCCGAATAAAGGGAAATGGGAAGACTCAAGAATCGACTCCTAGGGACATTATTTACTGTCTTATTGTTTTCTTTTATTTTGTCTTCAAATAATTGTACATATAAAGACTATATGTACACTTTATAGTTATTCTTGACTCATTGAGGACTCTACCGGGTTCGGTGGTNTTTATATAAGTTATTATAACCTTATTGAAACGTACCACTGTCAACCATTGATTTGAACAGTACATGCCATATTTCATCATTTAGTGATTACTACATATGGTCTTTGATTATATTGTAACATTCGGTTAATATGAAGTTAAAATTTTTAAGAAAATTAAAATGTAATTTTTACATGTATACGAATCTTTTTCTTTTATTCTAACCTATATTTTGGGATTAAATATTGAGTTCCAGTAGTGACACCCATAATGACTGTGGATTACCGATTGTACTACGAGAGTCCTTGGTCGTCCCACGTGTTCAGACGGGACGTCCACGGGAAGACGAACCGAGTCACGGGGGAGGAGGAGAGGGAACGGTACACCAGGAGTCACCAACAAGAGTCGGGTGTCATAGAAACGGTGGTCGTCGTTGAGGAGTCGGAGGACCCAACTCGTCTTCACTCCTTGTGTACCTTCTTTCCCAATCCCTTATTTACGTTTCTGGTGAGTCGAGAGTCCCTTGGTCGGCACTCAGTTCCGTGTTTCGAGTGACACCCTACTTCTCCTAAGACAAATGAAGGACGGGTAGTCGACTCGAGGTTTTAGGGTGTTGGAGGTGGACCTGGTCTCTGGTAGCCGTTTTCACCGAAGTCTGTTTCCGGTTCACTGACCTGTTCCAGCCCGGTAAAGATTCCCAGGACCCTTCTCCTGTATTGAGGACCGGTGTGGAGGGGAGAGTCTCCTTCCCTGACCCACTTGGGTGAGACCGAGAGGCTCCAGTAGGGTGAATGTTTGGTCGTTACCTCTGGAGTGGTGAGTCTCTCTTTGCGACTACTGGACCCCTCCATCAGAGACACTGAGTCCGGGTCCGTCTCCGAAGTCCGAGGAAGAGAGGTGGGACTCCCGGGGCCCGTCCACCCCTGGACAGGAGAGGTGGGTGTCATGGCACCTCCACGTGTGTGCCCTGTCCCCACGACCATTTAGAGACCGACAAGATAAGATTAATCCCCACTGACCGTTCACGAGGTATCGGACCATGAACAAAGAGACTCTCCTTCTCTATGAGGAGTCAAGAGTGTCCTGTCAGGTACCTTAAGAGGTCCGGTCTTATGACTTCACCCATCGGAAAGGGAACAGGTCCCCTACCAGGATTGGGGCCCTAACTTGGGTCCAGAGGGAGTAACGTCCGTCTAAGGAATGGTCGACTCGATAGTCCCTTCCGGAAGAGTATCCTGTCTCCAAAAGTGTAGAGTTTTAGGATTTTGTGATTTTCGGAGTGAGACCTGACCGCAGTGGGACGAAAGAGGGTGACCACGGTAGTCCTCATGGACGCTCCAGGGCGAGTACGACACCCACCATTCTCGTGTCACGAACCCTAGTACCTACTAGGTGCCCCACAAGACACGTGGGCTCCCTAATTTTCTCCCGACCTCTAGTTTTTCCTTTGTACAAACACAAAATCTTTTAGGACCTGACTCAAATCTAGAAGGTGGTAGATTTTATATTTCTTGTTGTTCGTCATATCTAACTAGTGTTGTGTCCATCAACGAAGTCTTTTAGTTAATAAAGCGATTGATCGTAACGATGATCATGATCATCATGATAGTGTGTCTACTCGGAGATTTAAATGCAGGAGAGGAGGGGAGAAGAGACGGTACTGGTGGGTCGCTGGTTGGAGGACTTTCCCGGGTCCCGAGAAGGTCAAGGTGGAATACGTCGGGGTCCCGACCGGAAGGACCTAGGGGACGTCCTTCATAATGACCCCGGCCTGTTGACACTTTAGTTGTGAGGGTCGTGGTGTCACCCCTCCTAAGGGAGAGTCCTTCTTGGGGTCTAGGACACCGGAGAGGGAGATACAGACGAAGAGGGTACTCGACGGTGTCGGTTCTAGGTCCTGAGAATAATCTTACCCTAGGTAGGTTCCGAATCACTGGGGTCGGTTTCTCGGTTGTCGGGTCCTGTCGTTCTTTTTGGTCGTCGAGTCAAGTTTGGGTCGGTGTACCCGATACGAAACTTGGGTGGGCTGAAATTCTGAGAAATCGTAGACCATGGTTTCTCTTTGATCTCTCGGTCCCTGTCGTCTCTTTCTGGAGGAGGTCCTGTACTAGGTTGTAATTTGGGTCTCCGGTGAGTAGGTTGGTCCGTACACAGTACTCGGTGTCCGTCTTTGGCTCCGGGGTCCCAAAGGACTATTCGTCTTAAGTACTCTCGAGACAACACACTTCAGTCCTTTAGGACTTGTTTATCCGGTGTGGTCGAACGGTGGACACATAAAGTTTGTCTCTGAATGATACTGATACACCTTTAAGGTACTGACCTGTCGACGCGTACCCTGTTTGTTCCCGCCCCCGTCGGACTGCCCGAGGACGAGGGAGAGGGTGGGGCAGGAAGTGTTCCGTGACGTCATGCATCCACCAGTCACGGGAGAGTTTCCGCCGTGAGACGGGGTGTGTGGACAGGGTGGGAGACCGTGTTACCGGTTAGGAGAAGACTGTAGTCACTCTTGAGGTAGGGGGTCCTGGTAGGTCAGTGGACCCTCGACCGTCTAAGAGACCAGAGAGGTCAATACACCCCACCTGAAGTGGAAGGGTCGACGGGTGACGGGCGTCACGGGAGTCAGGTCTTGTCCGAAATTTGTTCTCGGTGTGGCGGGTGGACATTTGGTGGACCGGGTGGAGTGGGGGTTGTGCTACCTGACTCCTGTTGAGTGTAGAAGAGGTGGAAGAGGTGGGGAAAGTGTCGTTGACGTAGAAGTTCCCTGGTGCCTCTCGTGGTCGGGGGATCCCCCCAGACGTCATCTGGAGGTCGTCCGAGTCGGTCCTGTCCCCCGACGGTCGTGACACAGGGGTCAACTTGACAGGAGACCCCCTAGAACTGGGTCCTAGAAGTCCCAGTACCTCCAGTAACTGGAGTGTCGAAAGACAGAGACCAAACGGGACGTGTAAGGGAGGATGTGGGAGACGGTTACGGTCCTATGGTCCTAGGGGGAAGTTGCTCCTTAGACGAGGGTGTTGGTCCCTTTCTTTCGTCGCACCTCCCACGTGTCTTAAGTGCCATTTCGACCTCGAGGAAGGGTGCCCCCGAAACGAGTGTCACGATCGGGTACCCCTTCCCCCGTCGGACCCCTTTCCACACGAGAATCCTCAAGACCCGCCGATGTCAGTCTACGTCCCGGGACCCAAGACGAGGGGACCTTCTCCTCGCCGCTACCATAGAAGAATCTTTTCGTAAATAGTCTACACTGGACCAGTTCCCTTGTCAAAGATGGAACAATTTGATATTTACTCACGGTATTTACATGCAATAAGATCCGAACCCAGGTTAAATGGAAGGAGAGTTAGTGTCCCGTGTATAACTGACTCCGACGACCTTAGAAGAAAACCAGTTTCTAGTCGGTTGCAAATATGACTCGTGGTCCTTGAAAGATGGTATTATATTTTACAGAAAATAAAGTTCCGGTAGGAAGGTGTTATGACAACTTAGTCAACTTTTTATCATTGGGGACCTCAGGTCAAGAACGGTAAGATTTCCGTTTATGTTGGAGACTCGAGGTAGTACAAAGGTACTCCCAAATAGGAGTCTGGAATCTGATGACCGGAGAGAGGGGTGGTCAGGGCAGGTGGAGCCATGACTTTATGTATATGGTTTTTCGTCACGTGTCATACTTATAGAAAATGGAGTTCTTTACATTTGTAAGGGGTTTAATTTATCCTAAAGGTCATTGTGAAATACTAACGAAAGTGATTTCTCCCGAGGGCACGTAGGAAGACCCGAGAGAATTGAAGAACTAGGGTCATGGACACTATGTTTTGTTTCGTGTCATTTGTCGTACAGGGGGTTTCCCCTTTGCCCCCTTCCCGTCTCACCCTCTGCTCAGACGTGATGTCCCGCGAGACCCCGACACGTTATCTACGGCCGATGGACGAGTGTCCCGAGGACTTTCTACTCGCCACGTGTGAGACTGCGAGGTCTCTTTGTCGGGAACTCCCTTTTCAGGGTCTAAGACCTTTGTTCAAGGACGGATCTAAACGACCTGAGTGTCCAGTACTCGTCAAGTCCTCCCGTCTAAGGGAGAAGGTACATGGGGTGGAGGCCCCTGTCTAGAGCCGGAGATCCCGGTACCGACGCCCGAGGGAGGTGCAGGTGTCTACGTGTCCCTTGTACCCGAGGGGGTCGGAGGTTTTACCCGATTCGGGTCCCAGTTGGACTCCCCTACTCGCATGTCACGGTCCCCCCCTCGGAGTCCTCTTGGGTCTCCTTCCGTTTCGGAGGGGGTTTGGAAATCGGGGTGCACTTTTAAGAGTGAGAGGGAGCGGAGGAGGGACGACGGACACGAGTGGGAACGTCGAGAAGAGGCTCCACGACCCTCGCTAGAAGGCCTTCGTGGCTCATGTACAGTAGACCAAGATTAAAGGCAAACACTGGTTAAAATTTGTTCCCCAAATCGGTGGACAATTTTTAATTTTCCTCTCACTGTATATAGGTTTAATGTGTAGAGATTAATCTTTGGATGTAAGTACCTGTAACAATTTTTTTTTTTTGTTTTGAGATGTAAAATTTATATATTTCTATACCCCTTTTAATCTATATACGAATGTTCGTGTGTATGTAAGATCCATATCCTTTCAGTACGACCGAATATATAATGTATTGAATTAATTTGGTCGGACAAACACCGGATGGCTTGTAAGTAACATGTAGACGAAATTAATAATTACTTTTTTATACAAATCTTTAGTTTTATTTCATTGTCACCAAGTCCGTACGTCTTATCTCGACTTACCGGTAACACCCATTCCGACGTCTATACAAGGACATAATGACTCCTAAATATAGAAGACTTTACATAGTCTAACTTCCTATGGATGTACACAATCACTATTTCTTGGACAGACGATTTCGTCCTCAACATTCTCTACGACCAAGCTAGGGGTCCAACCCTTCTAGGGGACCTCTTCCTTTACCGTTGGATGAAGTCACAAATTTGGACCTTTTAGGGTACCTGTCCCGTCGGACCACCCGATGTCAGGTGGTCAACCACGTTGGGGTGGTCAACCCCAACGTCAGCCTGTACTGACTTCACAGAATCATGGTAAATATAAGTTTCATCAACGTTGGAACTCCAGAGTTCTAGAGGAGTCTAGTTAACAGTTGTGTCTCCTCAAAATGTCCTTAATAGACTACCTGTGTTGTGGGACTCAGATTGTCCGAGACCTGGGACTTAAACAATGTCAGGACAGTCTGAGGGGAGTCGGTCTTGTGAGTACACTCGAAGAAAGACTTGGGTTGGAAGACTTCTGTTGGAGTTCTATTCATTATGGAAGGGTTGATTTTATGTCAACTAAAAAGAATACCAGGAGGAACCATAGTGAGGGACCGTCTAAGTAAATAAAAATTTCATTGTAAGTTTGTACGTTTTCCCGACTTCAAAATGACTGACAACCTAGATAGTGGTAGTCGGAGTCAGCTCCTTATTTATGTCGGGAGGTCTGAAAGTCCCTTGACGTGATTGTCGACTGTCGTAGTGGTTTGATGTCAAATTAAGGAGGTGCAGGTCCGAAGACGAGCCCCTGTAGTTCCAACGGGTGACGGTGGTGTGAGGACGTTTCCGGACACACAATCAGTTTAGGGACAAAAGACCCCCAGGTTGGTTGTTAAGTAGTACTCGGGAGGTGGATGTCCGTACCGGTTGAGATCTATAAATAGTACGAATTCCCGAGACCCCTGTCCTAGTATGGTTTGTACCTCCCCGGACCGGTACACGTTCATGGGACCTACCTTCCCGCGGTGGTACTCGGATTTGTTCTGAATTATTTTAAGTTTCTGCCACACACACGGGGACTCCCTACAAACAAGGAGCTCCAGGGACACCATTCCCGGTGGGTACAACCCGGTAGTTCACAGAGGTCTTTTGATGGTCCCCTGTGACCCGATATCCAACAAATGTGGGTCTAGTTCCAATGTAAGTTTAAAATTAATGTGAGTGTGTTCGACACTTAGTTTCCCCGGTAAGTAGATCAGTCCTCCCCTCGACCTGACCATTATCGTCAGGAGTGAGAACATTCTAGGGGCCACTCGGATCGTACTCTTTCTTGAATATTATTGGATTCATATTTTTTTTTTTTTTTAAATTTTTTCAGTCTCTGACCGGATCCATTCATCTCTTGGGTCAAGATTGGAATCTTACTGTTTTAGAAGTGATCTGGGAGACCGGGTGTACTGTGAACTGGTGATGTTTCGAGAACTGATGGACGACCGACTAGTTCCCCCTTAAATACGGGGTCGCTGGTAAAGGACGACAAAAATATAATTGTGATCACCAGTCTATCTTCTCTCGTGTAGGGTTAACGGTCTCTTTTGGTGAACGTCTGTTTCTGTTTATAGTATACCATAGTGAATATGTGCCTTAGAATTTTTCGTCATGTTTACTTGAATAGATGGTTTCTCTTTATCTCAATGTCTACATCTTTTACTTGAATACCAAAGGTCCCCCCGCCCCTCCTTCCCTGTTTAACCCTCTGACCCTAACTATATGTAGCTGATGATATATGCATAGATTGAGAAACGTTGGGGTACTTGACGTCGGGCGGTCCGAGAAGACGGGTACCCCTAAGAGGTCCGTTCTTAGGGACTCACCCATCGGTACGGGAGGAGGTCACCTAGAAGGGTTGGGTCCCTAGATTGGGTCCAGAGGACGTGACGTCCGTCTAAGAAATGTCAGACTCGGTGGTCCCTTCATATATATTTTATCTATCGATTATTCTTGGATGACATATCGTCTCCCTTGAGATGAGTTATGAGACATTATCGGAAATATAAAAAAATTTCTTTTCTTGGAAAATTTTTATCACCTATATACAGATAACTAAATGAAACGACATGAGGACTTTGATTGTGTTGTGACATTTAGTTGATATGGGGTTATTTAAAAAAGAAATTATCTCTCTTCCATGGAACCGGTTTATGAGTTTTGTTCTTCCCGGACCGACTTGTTTAAACACTGTCCTTGATTTCTTCAAAGGGGTCGAAGAGACCCGAAGATTCCAGTAAGAATCTTGGGGAATGTCAATGAGAGGAAGAGAACGAGAAACCAGGTACTAAGGAGTTAACTGAATAATCAAAATAGAGAAT
>SJYO01039641.1:0-20000 GCA_006410555.1 Capra ibex | reverse complement strand
CCCTTACTGTTGGATGAGGTAATAAGAACGGACCTCTTAGGGTACCTGTCTCCTCGGACCACCCATGTCAGGTACCCCGACGTTTCTCAGTCTGTGTTGACTCGTGTCTGTCTGGGAGAGATCAATGTTCATGAAACTTCAATAAGTACCATAAAAGTACGAAAAATACTGTGGTTACAACACCAGTAAATACATACCAAAGTGAATAAGAAAAGGGAAAATTTAGACACATTAGACAAAGTCTCTGTCACACCTCTCCAAGCGTGAAATCGTCAATGGACCCCTGTTAGGTCTTTAGGAAGGGAAGACAGAGACTTGTATCCAAAACTGATCCAAAGAAAGAAAGAGAGAAAAAGAAAAAAATAAATAAGAGTCCCAGTTCCCTACCCTTCCTCCTAAATGTTCAAGTATTATATTAAACTAAACTACTACAATGCCTTCTCACCTACCTACCCACCTATCTATTCACCTACCTACCTACTTACCTACCACTCACCCACCTACTGAGCTAGTCACCTACCCACCTACTACCTAACCAGCCACCTACCTACCTACCTACTACCTACCCACCTAAATACCTACCTACCCACCCACCTACCCACCCACCAATCTACCTACCTACTCACCTACCTATCCACTCACCCACCTACCTGTCTATCTACTCACCTACCCACCCACACACCCACCTACCCACCCACCCAGTCGTCGTACACCAGGTACGTGTGTCACCACATACTCAGTGGTACTTTTCCTCACTTCAAGACTGTGTCCGATGTAGCACCTACCTGGAACTTGTGTGCTACCAGTCACTCTCTTCGTCTGTGTCTTCCTGTGTGAAATGCACAGGTAAATATTCTCTACAGGTCTTGTCCGTTTAAATGTTTCTGTCTTCGTCTACTCATCACGGGCCCGAACCCCCTCTCCGTAGTACTCAATAAAACATTCCCCATGTCCTTCCTCTCACCGGTTCCCGGGGAGACACCTACCTCCTCCGGACTTCTGAGCCTTCGGAGGAGGAACACCCCGGGAGTCTCGGAAGGGGTGACCCTTCGTGGGCCTTTCCGACTCTCTGACCCAGATACCAAGGGACAGACGAGGTGTGGGAGTTCCCTTCTCGGCACACCCCGGGGAAGGAGGGCCCCCCACCCCCACCCTACCGGCCGTATCTTGGGGTGTCGACAGCTCTCCCACTCTTTCTCAGATTTGGACGGAAGGTATCTTTTATCGTGAAGGACAAACAGGTTTACAGGCACACCCGAGGGTCGTCCGTCACGGGTCCCAGTGTCTCGGTCCCGTCCCGGGTCACAGACGTGCCGGTCTCCTCACGACCATCTCTTAGCCCGTGCAAACGAGGAACTCCTCCACTCGTCCCAAGACAGTCCGTCCCTGGGAGGGGAGGGTCGGGTGCCACAGACCACCGGTGGGGAGACTACCGGACTCGTTTCGTCACAGTGGGACCTTCACGGGCGGACGGACCAGTGGTGGCCCGTAGGAGTTCAGATCTACGGGTGGGTATCGACTCGAAACGTCGTGAAAAACGTTAGTTCAACTGACCTCAGTCTCCAAGGAGTAAAATTAATCTATCAAGACCATGGTGAATCCAACAAAACCCCCGCCCACTGGGGGAATTTGAAACCCGGGAGGTCCGAGTTCACGTCTTCCACGACGTTTTCGAGACTACCTTTTGTACCTACCTTTCCACTCCCCAGGGGTCCTTATCCTGTCTCACCGACTCTTTTGTGTTGGGGCGGGGGGTCCCTCCGACCGTACACAGGACTTCCGTCCGAGAGCCCCCAAGTGAATGGAAGACCCAACTTACCCTATTTCACCTGTCTGTTCCCTTCCACGACCACACACATACATACACACACGTCATACACACGTACACACAAACCACACACACAAACCACACACACACACAAGATACACGTACATAGGTACACGTACACAAGTCACACGGACACACACGGACACACGTACAAACCGAGACTCCGAAGGGTGTGAGCCGGGGCAGAGCGTCGACGTAGGGACGCCTCGGCTCGGACACCCCGGAGTGGACCCAACCTCTCCACCACTTCCCCGTACAGGGTCTCGGCTCTTGAGTCGCGGCTGTAGGTCAGGTTCAAGTGGAACCACCGTGTCCTTCCTCGACTTGCTCGAGTGGACGGTCGGGTAGCCTCCGACTCGGATCCGCTAGACCCCTTCCTTTACCCCGAAACGTATTAATTTTGTTCTGCACGTCTCCTGGGTCACGACCGCCACGTCTCGGCACAGACTCTTTGACCATGGACGTCTGAAGAGAGGTTCTCTTTCCTCCCACCCCACCACCTCTCCCCTCTTCACGAGATCTCTGTCTCTTTGACTCTGTGTCTTTACCTGTCTCTGTACTTCTCTCTGTTTGTCTTCATCCCGCTCCCCTCTCTCTCTGTGTCCTCCAATTCACCCCCAAACTCCCCTCGTTCCTCCCCCCTCTGTCCCTGGTTGTCTGGGGTCGTCGAGTTCAGACAAAAGGGACTCCGATCTTGACCACTGGTCGAGGTCTGCCAGGAGGAAGGAGCGTGACACGTGGTCGGGGGAGGAGAACCCCGACTCTCCCCGGGTCAACTCGGACACCCAAGGTCCATACCCCCGAAGGTAGGATCCCCGCTACCTCGGGTCCGTGTTCCAGTGTGTGGGAAGTGAGGGGTCTCCACCAGAGAGGTAGACCACCCACAACGACGTCATTTTCACTGACCTGTCCGAGGGTCCTACTTCGTGGGTGGACTCGTCGATTCTTCTACCCTTACGGAGGTCAGTCCCAGACTCACAGGGGAGAGAGGACAATACCCACCTACAGGACCACCAGACGTACGGTAGTCCTGAGGAAAGTACCGTTTGTGTGCGGACCTGGAAATAAAACACAAATGACGAGAGGTACCTGTCCCCAACAGACATAAGAAGTCTAGGGGAGAGATGTCATTATCAAGGGAAGACAACAGTACCAGGGGGGAGATGTCATTATGAAGGGAAGATAACAGTATGAGAGGGGAGATGTCATTATCAAGGGGAAGATATCATTGTCGGGGGAGATTATAGTATCAACCTCTTTTCGTACCGTTGGGTGAGGTCATAAGAATCGACCTCTTAGGGTACCTGTCTTCCCGAACCGGTCGAGGTACGCCAGTCAGGTACCTCAACGTCTCAGTCTGTGCTGACTAGCTCGTTGTGATTACAGTATCACAAATCTCAATATCGGGAGATAAGAGTTTTGAAGTGAAGATCTCATTGACACGAGAAGATGACAACATCAGCGGGGAGACATTATTATCAGGGGGAAGTAACATAATGAGAAGAAGATAAAAGTATCGAGGGGCGTCATTACCAAGGAGAAGATGTCATAATCGAGGAGAGATAACAGTATCATTGTCAAGGGGGCTATCCCATTGTCAAGAGATAATCTCTAGATTATCTCATTACCTTCACTTTCACTTCAACGAGTCAACACAGGCTGAGAAACGCTGGGGTACATAACATTGGATGGTCCGAGAAGGTAGGTACCCTAAGAGGTCCGTTCTCATGACCTCATCCAACGGTAAAGGAAGAGGGAGAAGGGCTGGCTCCTTAGCTTGGACCCAGAGGACGTAACATCCGCCTACGAAAATGACGGACTCGGTGGTCCCTTCCGTTCTCATTATCCCATTATCAAGAGGAAATGACAGTACCAGGAGGTGGGGTATGTGATTATCAGGACAGAGATAACAGTATGAAGTGAAAGATAATATCATCAGGGGGGAGACGTCATTTTCAGAGAGAAGATGACTTTATCGGGGGGGTTACAGTATAAGGATGATATATCACTATCAGGAGGGATATAACAGTTTCAAGGGGAAGACGTCATCATGACAGTATCAGGGGAAAGACGTTATTATCAGGAGGAACTAACATCATCAGGGGAATTTAATATTATCAGATGGAGATTATAGGGGGAAAATCTCATTTTCAGGAGACAACGATATCAGAGGGAGATGTATTTGTAGGGGGAGATGACAGTATCAGGTGAGGGATAACATTATTCAGACAGAGACACCATCATCAGAGAGTAGATCATTAGAAGACAACAGTCATAAGGGGAAGGTGTCAGTTTCAGGCGGAAGATGATATTGTCACGACGGAGATAACAGTATCAAAGGGGAGATGCGATTATCACGGGAAGACGACAGGGATGAGATATAATTATCAGGGAAAAGATAGAATCATCAGGGTTCAGATATCATTATCAGAAGGAGTTAAAGTCATCAGGGAAAGATAACATTATCAAGGACAGACGTCATTATCTGGGGGTAAACAATATTATCAGGGGGAATTCCATTATCAGGAGAAGACAATATTATCAGGGAGAGAGAAACAATATCAGAGGAGACAGATCATTATTTGGGAGGAGATGTTACTATCTGGTGGGAGATGAATTATCAGAGTGTATACGATATCGTCAGGAGAGAGTTGTCACTCTCAGGAGGAGATAACATTATCGGCGGCAGATACCATTCTCAGGAGGGAGGTATTTATCAAGACGGAGAAGACATTATGTCGTTTCGTCTCTGTAATGAAACAGTTGTTTCCAGACAGATCAGTTCCGACACCAAAAAGGTCACCAGTACATACCTACACTCTCAACCTGACATTTCTTTCGACTCACGACTTCTTAACTACGAAAACTTGACACCACAACCTCTTCTGAGAACTCCCAGGGAACCTGACTCTCCTCTAGGTTGGTTAGGTAGGATTTCCTCTAGTCAGGACCCACAAGTAACCTTCCAGACTACTATTTCGACTTTGAGGTCATGAAACCGGTCGACTACGCTTCTCGACTGAGTAAACTTTTCTGGGACTACATCCCTTTCTAACTCCCGTCCTCCTCTTCCCCTACTGTCTCCTACTCTACCAACCTACCGTAGTGGCTGAGTTACTTGTACCCAAACCCACCTGATCCGCTCCACCACTACCTGTCCCTCCGGACCACACGACGTCAAGTACCCCAGCGTTTCTCAGCCTGTTCTGACTCGATGACTTGTCTTGAAGAGATTATCAGTGGGAGATGTCTTACCAGGGGGAGATAACATTACTTTCACTTTCACTTTCACTGTAGTGAGTCAGCACAGGCTGAGAACCGCTGGGCACCTGACATCGGGTGGTTCAAGGAGGTAGGTACCCTAAGAGGTCCGTTCTTATGACCTCACCCAACGGTAAAGGAAGAGGTCCCCTAGAAGGACTGGGTCCCTAGCTTGGGTCCAGAGGGTGTAACGTCCGTCTGCGAAATTGGAGACGTGGTGGTCCCTTCATAAGATAACATTATCAAGGGAAATAATATTATCAAGAGACATAACAGTAACGGGGAAGGGACGCATTGTCGGGGGTACCATAGTCTCAGGGGGATAATATTTAAAAGGGGGAGGTGTCATTATCAGAGGGTGATGTCATTCCCAAGAGGAAATAATACTCAGGGGAGAGGTGTCATCCCGAAGGCGCTACCGAGTCGAGTATTTCTTAGGTGGACGTAACGTCCTCTGGACCCAATCCTTCTAGGGGACCTCTTCCCTTTCCGATGGGTGAGGTCATAAGACCGGACCTCTTAAGGTACCGGACACATCTTAGTCTATACTTGCTCACTGAAAGTGAAAGAAGTGACATTGTAGGGGGAATGTACCAGTATCGGGGTAAATAATAACACAGAGGGGAGATAGTACAATCAGTGGAGAGATGTCATCGCACCGGGGAACATGTATATCTCGGGATAGAGATACATTAGTAGGGGAGAGATCTCATCATCAGGAGGGACTTCGTGAGAATAGGAGGACATTATCAGGGGAAAGGAGAAGTTTTATTGGGAAGTCTTATTCAGAGAAAAGATTAGGTTTGTAAGTTACTCTACGTTCATCTTGTGTGTCGTTTTGTCATACAGTCTTGGGACTCGTACCGTGACACCCCTCTTGGACACCTACACACACGGGGCATTGCATCCCGAGGAAACCTCGTAGACACAGTGGTAGGACCCCTACGGACACCCACACACAGACAGAAGGGGAGTGTCTCCTCTGGAGGGGTATTATGTCCCGTGGACGAGTGACCCACAGGACAGGTGTTGAGAGGGGTATTGTGTCCAGTGGACGGCTGAGGACTCGGGAGAACAGAGGTGTAGGGACCTAGAGACAAGGTAGTCTTAGGTCCAGTCACACAGTGTTCGGGAAGTAGGAGGGTAAACACGACCGCACTCTACCACCACCCAAGTGACACTACCCTCCTTGTTACAAGGTAGCGGACACCTGTGGTTAGGACGTGAACGTTCTGTGAGAGGGTAGAGGGTTCATGTATCCACACCCAGTGGGTGGGAGAACAGGAACAGATACTTGGGGTCAACGGACCAAAGGTTCACGTCTAAGTCCTCACGAGCCGTCATCACGGTGGGTCGGAACCCCGGAGCCTGTCATGGGGTCCCTCGTTTGGCCCACGTGGACGTGTGGGACCACCGAAGACGAAGGACACCCAGACGGCGTGGGAGACACAAGAGTCAGGTAAGTCCACTCGTCCACCCCCGTACGGTCACTCCAGTCCAAGACGGGGACCCCGGGCGTCACTCTGTGACCTCCTCCAAGGCACACTGGAGCGTGTGTAGACACCCACCCCTACCCGTGTCTCCGTGAGTCCCTTATCAAGAGTCCACTTGCTTACCTACCTCGTTGCGTCCCGGTGAAGTCCTTGTGGTCCGAGGATCTGGAAACGAGTCCGGTGGTTTGAGTGGACGGGGGACTTTGTGAGTGACCCAGGGGGTCTGTGAGTGGTCGGGGGACTTTATGAGTGATCTAGGGGTTTTGAACGGTCGGGGGACTTTCTGAGTGAGCCAAGGGAATTGTGTGGTAGGGGGACTTTGTGAGTAACCAAGGGGGTTCGTGAAGGGTCCGAGGGTTTTACAGGTAGGTGAGGCTGGTCGGGTACCAGGATAAGGGAGTTACATTCCCGTCCTGTGTTCTGGAACCAGTAGTCTACAGGAGGGGGTCACCGTGACCGGTCGTGTCCATGTCGTGACCGAGTCCTGACTACTCCCCGAAACAGTGACACGGGGTACTCGGCGTCAGGTCCCCGAGGGAAACCGAGGTAAGAGACCGGATCTCCCTCAGTTGAAGGTGAACCTCTACGACCCACCCGCGGAGGAAAGGGAATCAACCAGGGCCGGGAGGTCGGGGAGGATACGTGTTTGTGTGTGTGTGTATGTATATACTACGACCCTTTCTAACTCCAGTCCTCCTGTTCCCCCACACTGTCTCCTACTCTACCAACCTAACGTAGTGGTTGGGGTATGTGTACTCAAACTCATTTGTCCTCAGTCACTATCTGTCCCTCTGGACCTGACGACGTCAGGTACCCCAACACTTCTCAGTCTACGTTAACTCGCTGACTTGACTTGTGTCGAAAATCTCAACGACAATGTTTTTTACCGGTGTTCCTCCATCGTAACGAAAACGAAGTGTGAGGTGAAGATTTAAAGAAAAAAGAAAAATTAATCAATTAAATAAAATTACCCTCCGACTAATGAAATGTTATAACATCACAAAAACGGTATGTAACTGTACTTAGTTGGTACCCACAAGTACACAAGGGGTAGGACTTGGAGGGTGGGTGGAGGGAGGGGTAGGGTAGGGAGTCCCAGTAGGGTCGTGTGGTCGGGTCTCGTGTGACGGAGTACGTAGTTTGGACCTGACCGTTAGATAAAGTGTATACCATTACGATAAGGTATAAGTTACGATAAGAGAGTTTAGTAGGGTAGGAGCGGAGGAGGGTGTCTCAAGTTTTCAGACAAGAAATGTGGACACAGAGAAAATGATAGAGTGTATGTCCCAGTAGCAATGGTAGAAAGATTTAAGGTATATATACACAATTATATGACATAACCACAAAAAGAGAGACTGAATGAAGTGAGACATATTATCCGAGGTCAAAGTAGGTGGAGTAATCTTGACTAAGTTTACGTAAGAAAAATTACCGACTCATTATAAGATAACACGTATACATGGTGACAAAACAATAGGTAAGTAGACGGTTACCTGTAGAACCAACGAAGGTACAGGACCGCTAACATTCGTCACGACGCTACTTGTAACCCCATGAGTACAGAGAAAATCAAGACCAAAGGAGTCACACATACGGGTCGTCACCATAACGACCCAGCATACTGTCGAGATAAAGGTCAAAAAATTCTTTAGAGGTGGGACAAGAGGTATCACCGACGTGATCAAACGTAAGAGTGGCTGTCACATTCTCTTAACGGAAAAGAGGTGTGGGAGAGGTTGTAAATAGCGAACATTTGAAGAACTATCGTCGGTAACACTGATCGTACTCTACCATGGAGTAACACCAAACTTAAACGTAAAAAATTTATTCACTACAACTCGTAGAAAAGTACACAAACGAACGATAGATATACAGAAGAAACCTCTTTACAGACAAATCTAGAAACCGGGTAAAAAACAAACCCAGTAAATAAAAAGACCTTAACTCGACATCCTCGACGAACGCACAAAAACTCTAATTAAGAAACAGTCAATGAAGCAAACGATAATAAAAGAGGGTAAGACTTCCGACAGAAAAGTGGAACGAATATGAAAAGAAGCAACACGTTTTCGAAAATTCAAATTAATCCAGGGTAAACAAATAAAAACGAAAATAAAGATACTGAGACCCCCCAAAGACACGTAAGTAACAAAATAAAACTTCATCCCAACTAAAGACTATGACACAAATAAAGTCCATATGTCCTCGACCTAAGTCTCTATGTGCCTGTAAATAGTTAAGGAAAAACCCAAGTAAAAGGGGTCTCTTTCCTCATGTCACAGAGGTTATCCGACGGGAAACGATAAGTTGTGACAAAAAGGACTAATAGACAAACTACATATAATTGCGGACAAACAAGGAACGTTTGAGAAGAAAATAGGGTGTAGGGATTGAAAAAAATTATTAGTATTCAACCAAAAGATTCAAACACTCAGACAAAGATGACACATTATCGGATGTAAACGTAATTAAAGTTCTTCTATGGACAGTCACTACGGAAGACATTAAACAGAAAGAGACAACCGGAAGGGAATGAATCATACCATAAGTGAGATAGGTAGGTGCGACAACGGTGACCGTAATAAGGCAACACTAAGTCCCGACCCATCGTAAGGTCACGTCTCCACGTGGTGAGACTGAAGTAAAAGGACAGCTACTTATTGAAGCAACTTAAACAACGTCCCTCCCGAAGGGACCACCGGGTCGGTCCTCTCTTAGGTGGACGGTTACGTCCTCTGCACCCAAGTCAGAGACCTACTCCTTCTAGTGGACTCTACCCGTACCGTTGGGTGAGATCATAAGAACGGACCTCTTAGGGTACCTGTCTCCTCGGACCATCCGATATCAGGTACCCCAGTGTTTCACAACCTGTACTGATTTCACTGACTCTTATGTACGTTTCCTTTTTTTCTCTTTACTCATAAAATAAGAAAGGAAAAAACTCTTGTTTCCTCTAGTTCTTTTGTCACTCGTCCGGACTTGTAAGGATCATAAAAATGAATTTGACGAGTATTGAGACTTACACTGATTCAAACGAAAAGACGGGGGATTGAGACGTCCTCGATACTTATTTTAAAAAAAGGAACCTGAGATACGATTTATATAGTGGATAGATCACCAATGGGAATGTTGTACAAAGGGGAACATGAATGTATAGTCTTTCTTCCGGTGCCTCGGTGGGGTTGACGGTCTCAGTCAAGGACCCAATAACTGAAGTCAGATTCTGACAGAAACTTTTGTACGTGCTCCTTCTCTAGATCTAGGATGAGTGAAACAAGGAGTAGTGACTGTGGACTGACACTCGGAAAGGGAATATATTCGGGGATCTGAGAAGTATCCACCCCCCACCCTCCCATGAGTCAGGAACTCCGTACTAGGATGACACAAGGGGAGAGACGACCGAACTCTTATTTTCGGTGGAAGCATAGAAGAAGTCTGAGAATAGAGGCATAAAAGATAAAGCGAAGTGACCCGTCTCTTTCGGTCCTAAAACCGGTCGTTGTTAAGATCAAGAACCGGTAACGGTTAGCTCGACAGGACTTTTGTTCCACGTGCTCAGTGACACTTAAGACTAAAAGAGACCCAGACTCGGGTCTGTACCCTAACAGCCCGGTACACCAAAGGCTCACAAATCAACTTTTTCTTGGAGGAACGAACAAAACTATCAAGGACATGGGTAAATGTAGGGGTGACTCTCACATCATCTTAGGGGAAAACGGAGGTAGGAGACGTCGGGGATAAGAGACATCTAAAAATCTGTCACCGGTGAGACTGGACACCCTCCCCTAAAAAATACCCTCAAAACTAAACGCACCTAAATTATGTATCACCACACGACGTCAGGTACCCTAACGTTTCTCATCCTGTGTCGACTCGTTGACTTGACTTATGTATCACTCGACCTGCTTGAAAAGTCCACGAAAAACTATGACATGTCTCACTGATGTCAAATGGAGAACTATAACAAAAGAACTTTCCACCGGGACAAAACTTAAGGACAGACTACTAGATACGGCCCTGTACTGACCTTCCCTCCCCAGTAAATGTCAGGGTGTCCGGAACACTTATACTTCTCGGTTCGTCGTAATCCAAATTTCAACAAAAAGACCTTCTGCCAAGATTCCTTTGTTGTAACGAAGGACGGGGTAAGACCAGGAGTCAGTAACTCCAAGTACCTTTTGAGACAAAAAGTCGATCTCACCTTACACGGTTCCGAACTCAGAGTAAAGAGGAAGGGGGAATGGGTCCCAGGGGTCCTGTGTAGGGTCAAACACCTGTGGTGAGACGTCTCCAACGACAGTAGACATCCACCCCACTGGGATTCCTACCTCCGACCTCCATCTTTGGGTCGGATCCCCTGTATCTCACCGGTCCCCTGGAACGTTTGGACAAGGTCGGACCTCCGAGGTGGTTAAGAACCCACTGCATCCGAACCAAAGAGACGTCCTCCAAGGTGGACGTAGACCTCTAACCTACGAGTACGTCTCCCTTCCTCCGTGAGGTCCAGGTAACACCCCAGTGTAAAGGACGGGGTACGAGGGTCGAGGTAGACGTGACTCTGGGAGGTCCGAACCCTGGTCTTGGTCGAGTCCGAGGTCCCTATATTGTTGTAGGCCCAGTGGTACCGGAGTCTTGTCATCTCAGTCGGAAAGACTAAGGAAAACACATGAAAATAAGGGATTAAACTGAACCGCATACATCAACTTACTGTTCCAACACCCACAAAAAACAAAAATAAACCTAGCTGTCGTTAAACTAAGTGAACATGTATCTACACATATAGAAGAGAAGGTCCAAGAAAAGGCTATATCCTACAATGTCACAACTTATCCTAAGGACCACCCATGTATCACCCATGTAAGGATGTGTCACCAAGGACCACCTAACAACAACAACAACAACAAAAAATTTATTATAATCGGAGGGATACAATCTTACTTAGTGAAGTAATGAGGGATAGGGTGTCAAAAAAAAAAAAAGAAAGACCCCTGGTAACTAATAAAAGACTCAGACACTCTGACAAAGAGAAACCATTTCTTCAAGTAGACATAGGTAAAGATCAAGGGTCGATGTTCACTATAGAATACGATTATAGGGAGGGACAGAGGGAGTGGAGTGAACGATACTAGTAGAGATGAAATAAGGGACTCCGGAGGGTACCGTAAGAAAGGACGAACAATACCGACTCACTACCAAGTAGCAGATACATGGGGTAGAAGAAATAAGGAATACCTGCAGAAACAGACGTTTATAAAAAAAGGTAAGACTCGTGACAGAGAGAAAGTAAATCCCAAGGAAACAACACGTTTACGAAAATTCCAATTAAGTCAGGACAAAAGAATCAAAACCAAGTAAAAAGTAATAAGACCCGTGTGAACCACCTTAACTACAACGTCGTACAGGGGGGATATAACAGGAGTTTTAACGTATCATGGGCAGGTTGCAAATCTGGAAATAGAAGAAACTTCAAATATAAACACATACCAAACTCCATATAAGATTAAAGTAAGAGCAAAAGTAATAACTACGTGCAGGTACGAGAGGAGGTATCACCGAAAGGGGATAAAAGTAAAGTCGTTACCTCCACCTACCAAGGGAAAAGAAGTACCGTAGCCCGTCTAAATTGGAAACATCTCACGAACTGTTAGTGGTAAGACTAACCACACTCCACTATGGCTTGTGGGAAGGGATTATAAATCGTTAAAACTGTAGAAAAGTACACTGTAAAAAATTCACACTCAATTTCCATGGACAATTTTAACCGAAACACCGTCAGATGGGTCAATACTTAAGAAAAAACTACTGGTGGGGTCCTCTGAGGTCTAGTCAACAACAAATGAATCTTTGCAAACCTGGAATCCTTATAATTTACGGGTAGTTGTGCCGAAATACAATTACCCGTCCTGACACCGGGAGGGACAACAAAATGGACTCTGGTTTGATACCACCTCCATTACTTCTGTTTCTGCTGGAGGAAGTTTTCCAGGGTCACGGGGACTGTGACGTCCTCCGGTGCTGACTGGACGTGGAGACGGCGTCCGGGGACCCGTGAGTACCCGTTCAGACCCAGTCAGAGAACACCCCAGTGACGAGGAAAGAGGACCCAGGACCACACGTGTTCCAAAACAGACACGGGAGGTACTCAGACAAAGGGATCAGGACACCTTCAAGATATTAGTTTAGGGTTACCGGAGACTTCAGATTGAGGAAGCCCTAAGAGTCAGGTAAACGGTTTAGGGGTCCAACCCTTTAGACCTCCTCCCCACCAGACACATGGCTGGACCTTACCTATCTCGACCACACCAGACACTCCACTGGACCGTACCTACCTACACCCAACCAGACACACGACTGGACCGTACCTACCTCCACCCCACCAAACACACGACTGGACTGTACCTACCTCGACCCCACCAGACACACGACTGGACCGTACCTACGTCGACCCCACCAGACATACGACTGGACCGTACCTTCCTCGACCCCACCAGACACACGACTGGACCGTACCTACCTAGACCCCAACAGAGACGTGACTGGACCGTACTTACCTCGACCCCACCAGACAAACGATTGGACCGTAACTACCTAAACCCCGCCCCTGTTTGACACACAAGGATTCGCTACTCTCCATTCGACACCAACTGGTCACCCACCCTCTCGAACAAAGGCTAGTCCGTCCCTCCTCCATATATGGACTTCGAAAAATCAATGGATCCAGAGTAAACAAATAAAAACAACAAGTCAGGAAACCCAAAATCGGTACAGGGAAATAGACGACCTACAAAGAGACAGTAAAGCAAAAGAAATCAAATGACACAAACACTAGGGAAAGAACCATCTTTCCGACATCAAGGAGAATTGATACCGTAGATGGAGAGGACTAACCCTAACTTGGTTACGAAACACTACTAAAGGACCAACCCCCCTAAACACACACACAAAACCATCCACCTCGATCTAGTACAGAAAGACTTTCCGTCACCGACACAGTTGATCACACAAAACCTTACATATCCAAGTCATACCGAAACTCGTCGGTCAGACGACTACACGTTCCGACACGGGAATAGACCGACTTCCTATCCGCTCCCCACACACCGTGATCTCGAACGACCGGAGCCCCACACCGAATCAGAATCATAACTTTACCTCCGAAAACCCTCTCGTGAGTAGATAATTGCAAGACACCCCGGTCCTCAAGAGATCACTAGTTTTCAGGACTTCAGCAATCGGTAGTCGGTGAAGGAAGGGGTCCCCTAAAAGGGGTGGTTACCTAGTTTCGGTCCAGGGAACGTAACGACCGTCTAAGAAACGACAGACTCGGGGACCCTTCGGGGCTCCTTTACGGATGACCGTGACTAATTTATAATGTGTTTATACACAACTTTACGTCTCATATCACCACTTATCGTCTCTGACTAATAGTACTATTAATAACAATAAACTGTTCAGAAACGACAGTCTAATATCGTCCTTACACATACCATCCTATATCCTTGTGTCATGTCAAAGGTTGACACACAAGTAGACTTTCAAAGAATTCCACTACCGTCCAGGAGTCAATGGAAGATTACTGTCACTGTCCTAAAAAGTAACGAAACACAAGAAAAAAAAAAAAAAATTGGAAGGAAGTGAAAGAGTAGATAATCAACAACAACAAATGACCGATTCAGTACACTCTGAGAAACGTTTGGATACCTGACACCGGGTGGTCCGAGGAGACAGGTACCTTAAAGGGTCCGGTTTTTTTTTTCTTTTTTTTCTTTTCGGTCCAGACCCCTTTCTCGTGTACCCGGCTCTGGAGAGTCCTGTGTCCCTACCCCTCCGACCGATCCTCCCCTACTCCCAGTCTTTTGAAGCCCAAATACGCTCTAGACCCGTCCTTGGTACCGAGGGTCCGGACCGACACCTGTGACGGGTTGTGGGCAGACGGACGGGAGACACACAGGACGGTGTGTAAAAGGTCCTCGTGACCCCAGATCTGACACCATGAACGACTCGAGATCTGTGTCGACAGACGAACGTTCACACACCCTCCCTACCTCAAGAGAATTACTGAAGAATGTTGAGACCTTTCACCCTGGTTCTTCGACCCCAATTAGACAGAGGTTCCTCGATTCCCGGGATACAGTCAGGGTCTCGGTCTCCAGTCTGGTCTCGACGACTTCTTCCTCGGGTCTCCTAAATAACTTTTTGGTCACTTTAACCAATAATCTTTCGTCGTGACTTTTCTGATGTTTGTTTTCGGACTATACTTGATTTCACACTTTGTTTACACTTCATAAGAACAGTAACCACAAAACTTCTTTCGACCTAATTTACACAAGATATCAGTCGTTCAAATAGGGTCTTGAAAGTCAAAATAAAGGTGGTGTGTCGTAGTCGACACCACCGACACGGCACGACCTCGTCACTAGTGGACTCTCCTCTATGGGTTGCAGGTTCTAGTCCTCACCCCAAGTACTCCTCTATGGGGTACAAGTTCCATTCCTTACCAGATTAGTATACCTGGTGTCGAACAGATTGAGTTACTTTGATAGTCGGCACGGTACATCCTTACGGGTTCTCCCTACCCAGTACCACCTCTCAAGACTGTTTTGCACCCGGTGTCCTCTTCCCTTACCGTTCGGTGAAGTCATAAGAACAGAACTCTTGAGGTACTTGTCATACTTTCCGTTTTTCTATCCTGTGACTTTCTACTCGAGGAGTCCAGCCATCCACGGGTAAGATGACCTCTAGTCACCTCTTTATTGAGGTCTTTCATATTTCTCTGTCTAGGTTTCGTTTTTGTTGTGGGTCAACACCTATACTGACTACTACTTTTGTACCAGCTTATGACATTTCTCATTATGACGTATTCTTGGACCTTACAATCCACGTACTTAGTTCCGTTTAACCTTCGCCACTTTATCCTCTACCGTTCTCACTTACAGTTGTAAAATCGTTAGTCGTTAATTTAACTTACCTTACCCACTTAAATTGAGTCTACTGGTAATATAAATGATGACACCCGTTCTAAGGGAACCTTCTTTACCTCATCGGTAGTATCAGTTTTTTTCTCAGGTTTTACGTCACGAACGTACGTTAGAGTTTTCACTGCCTTACTACAGACAAGTAAAGGTTCCGTTTGGTAAGTTATAGTACCATTACTTTCAGACACGGGACTGGTCCTTATGAATTCTTCGACTGCAACTTAACAAGACACTTCTGGATGTTCTGGAAAATCTTGACTGTGTGTTATTTCTACAGGCAAAGTAATATACCCTGTCCTTACGTTTTCATCCTTCAGTTCTTTGTAGACCTCATTGTCCGTTGGAACCGGAACCTCATGTCTTACTTCGTCCCGTATCCGTTTATCTCAAGACGGTTCTCATGTGTGACCAGTATCGTTTGTGAGAGAAGGTTGTTGGGTTCTCTTCTGAGATGTGTGTCTGTAGTGGTCTACTAGTTGTGGTTTTAGTTTAGCTAATAAAAGAACGTCAGTTTCTACCTCTTCGAGATATGTCAGTCGTTTTGTTTTGGTCCTCGACTGACACCGAGTCTAGCACTTGAGTAATAACGGTTTAAGTCTAAAGTTAACTTCTTTCATCCCTTTTTGTGATCTAGTAAGTCCATGCTCCATTTAATTTAGGGAATGTTAATATGTCACCTTCACTCTTTATCTAAATTCCCTGATCTAGACTGTCTCACGGACTACTTGAAACCTATCTTCAAGCACTGTAACATGTCCTCCGTTTCTGATTCTGGTAGGGGTTCTTCTTTTTTACGTCTTTCCGTTTTACCACCAGACTCCTCCGGAATGTCTATCGACACTTTTCTACTCTTCACTTTTCGTCTCCTGTTTTCCTTTCTATATGGGTAAACTTACGTCTCAAGGTTTCTTATTGTTCTTCTCTATTCTTTCGGAAGGAGTCACTAGTCACGTTTCTTTCTCCTTTTGTTATCTTATCCTTTCACATCTCTAGAGAAGTTCTTTTAGTTTCCATACTTCCCTTACAAAGTACGTTGCTACCCGAGTTATTTCCTGTCTTTACTATTCCTGGCTCCTCTTCGTCTTCTATAATTCTTATCCACCGTTTCTATGCGTCTTTTAGACATGTTTTTTCTAGAAGTACTGGGTCTATTAGTGCTACCACACTAGTGATTGGATCTCGGTCTGTAGGACCTTACACTTCGATTCACCCGGAATCCTTCGTAGTGATACTTGTTTCGATCACCCCCACTACCTTAAGGTCAACTCAATAAAGTTTAGGATTTGATACTACGACACTTTCATGACATGAGTTATACACTCGTTTAAACCTTTTGAGTCGTCACCTGTGTCCTACCCCTTTTCCAGTCAAAAATAAGGTTAGGGTTTCTTTCCGTGACAGTTTCTTACGAGTTTGATAATGTGTTAATGTGAGTAACGTGTACCATCGTTTCATTACGAGTTTTAAGAAGTCCGGTTCGAAGTTGTTATACACTTGGCACTTTAAGGTCTACAAGTTCGAATAAAATGTTTTCCGTCTCCTTGGTCGCTAGTTTAAAGGTCGTAGGGTCAAGTCAAGTCAGGGAGTCAGTACAGGCTGAGAAATGATGGGGTACTTAGTGTCGTGTGGTCCGGAGGGACAGGTAGTGGTTGAGGGCCTCAAGTGAGTCTGAGTGCAGGTAGCTCAGGCACTACGGTAGGTCGGTAGAGTAGGAACCAGCAGGGGAAGAGGAGGTGGGGGTTAGGGAGGGTCGTAGTCTCAGAAAAGGTTACTCAGTTGAGAAGCGTACTTCGCCGGTTTCATGACCTCAAAGTCCAAATCGTAGTAAGGAAGGTTTCTTTAGGGTCCCAACTAGAGGAAGTCTTACCTGACCAACCTAGAGGACGTCAGGTTCCCTGAGAGTTCTCAGAAGCGGTTGTGGTGTCAAGTTTTCGTAGTTAAGAAGCCGCGAGTCGGAAGAAGTGTCGGGTTGAGAGTGTAGGTATGTACTGGTGTCCTTTTTGGTATCGGAACTGATCTACCTGGAATCAGTCGTTTCATTACAGAGACGAAAACTTATATGATAGATCCAACCAGTATTGAAAAGAAGGTTCCTCATTCGTAGAAAATTAAAGTACCGACGTCAGTGGTAGACGTCACTAAAGTCTCGGGGTTTTTTATTTCAGACTGTGACAAAGGTGACAAAGGGGTTGATAAAGGGTACTTCACTACCCTGGCCTACGGTACTAGTAAAAGACTTACAACTCGAAATTCGGTTGAAAAAGCGAGAGAAGAAAGTGAAAGTAGTTCTCCGTAAAATCGAGGAGAAGTGGAAGACGGGTATTCCCACCACAGTAGACGTATAGACTCCAATAACTATAAAGAGGGCCGTTAGAACTAAGGTCGAACACAAAGAAGGTCAGGTCGCAAAGAGTACTACATGAGACGTATATTCATTTTAGTCGTCCCACTGTTATATGTCAGAACTGCATGAGGAAAAGGATAAACCTTGGTCAGACAACAAGGTACAGGTTAAGATTGACAACGAAGGACTGGACGTATGTCTAAAGAGTTCTCCGTCCAATCCACCAGCCCATAAGGGTAGAGAAAGTCTTAAAGGGTGTCAAATAACACTAGATGTGTCAGTTTCCGAAACCGTATCAGTTATTTTGTCTTTATCTACAAAAAGACCTTCAGAGAACGAGAAAGGTACTAGGTCGTCTACAACCGTTAAACTAGAGACCAAGGAGACGGAAAAGATTTTGGTCGAACTTGTAGTCCCTCAAGTACCAAGTACATAACGACTTCGGACCGAACCTCTTAAAACTCGTAATGAAATGATCGTACACTCTACTCACGTAGGGGATCTAGTAGTTTTTTCGTTCTTAAAGTCTTTTTGGAGATAAAGATGAAATAACTGATCCGGTTTCCGAATCTGACACACCTAGTGTTATTTGACCTTTTAAGACTCTCTCAACCCTTTTGGTCTGGTGGACTGGACGGAGAACTCTATAGATATGCGTCCAGTCCTTCGCTGTCTATCTTGAGTAGTACCTTGTTGTCTGACCAAGGATTATCCTTTTCCTCATACAGTTCCGACATATAGTAGTGGGTCGAATAAATTGAATATACGTCTCATGTAGTACTCTTTGTGACCGGACCTACTCAGTGTTCGACTTTAGTTCTAACACCCATCTTTATAGTTATTGGAGTCTATACGTATACTGTGGTGTGAAAACCGTCTTTCACTTTGTCTTGATTTCTCGGAGAATTCCTTTTACTTTCTCGTCTCACTTTTTCAACCGAATTTCGAGTTACAAGTCTTTTGATCCTAGTACCGTAGACCAGGGCAGTGAAGTACCGTTTAAGTACTCCTTTCACACCTTCTAAAATAAAAAAAGTGCACTCGACACACAGGAACACCCCGATACACCTTTTCACGAGGTTCATGGGGGTCACCAAGGGGATAGGGTACGGACACGAGTACGAAAGGGGGGGTAGGGGCACCCCGTCGAGGACAGCTGGAACGGAACACTGGTTTCGGTGGAACATCCACGGTCGTCGTTGAAATAACTTCGGACTCACTGTGGACGGGGACACTGTACACCGGTCTTACAAGGTCTCTTTCACACTGGGAGCACGGGTACTCCTTGTACGGGTGGGACGACGAACCCCCACCGAGCCAGACAGCATCGTCGTACAAGTCCGAGTGTCCGACCGACGGTCAGTCGGTGATCGAAGGAGTCATACACCACATTCTAGTGCCCGAGTCGTCACCATCGGGTACCTTGAACACCCAGAGTAGACACTACCACTTTTACTGGACGTCCGTCTGCCCCGTGACCCTCACGAGTGTCGGACCGGGTCACGACGGGACCCTTGTCGTAGGGTCCCGAACTCAGTCACCTGTGCTCGGGGTTCCGGTCGACCCAGTGACACCCACCCAGACCCCGGAGGGGTCGCCTTCGTGAGTTAACCTCCCCGGGGACCCGGACCTCCAAGGGTTCCCAATCCTGTAGGACTTGTCCAATCCGCTTTCCCTGTTCCTTGACCTCCCCGAGTCCACTCGGAGACAGGTGTCTCCCACTCAGTCGGACTAGCACCCCAACCCACCGTACCCGCACCTCACCAGTTCCGACCCCCGAGTCTCGTCCACGGGTAACCCTAACCCCACCCCGTCCAGCCGGACGTCCAGTTTCACGTAGAGTCCCGAGGTGGATAGACCGGGAGTACGGGTGTCTACCCATCTTCGAGAGAAGCGGGGAGAAGACGGTCATTGGGAGTCACAGTTTCCTGTCGAACGGTCACTCGTGGAAGTAGACCGGACCACAGTGCTCGGGTCCCGTCGCCAGTAGGTCCAAACACGTTCACCTCTCCCCTCCCCCGTCACGTCTCCCCGGGGGCCGACCAGAGGACCCAGACACACGAACCACCAACTGAGTCTGGTCCCACTCGTCCCGGACC
>SJYO01039578.1:0-30000 GCA_006410555.1 Capra ibex | reverse complement strand
AAACTTACTCTAGGAACGACCCATGTCATTAGACCCGACATCCAATAACAGAAAGTAGTGAAATTCATACAGAACGGTAAGGGAGGACCGGACTTCTCAAAGATAACTTTCAAGTCGACAATAGGAATACCCTTAGAGGAACACACAATAAACAACAAAAAGGGAACGACGAAAATTATAAACAAGAAACACAAACCAGAAACAATTAAACTAATTATATACAGAACCCCACAAAGCGGAACCCAAATAGGACAAACCTTGAGAGACCCAAAGAACCTGAACCCATTAATAAGGGAAGGGGTAAAATCCCTTCAAAAGTTGATAATAGAGGAGTTCTTAAAAGAGTACCAGAAAGAAAAACAGAAGAAGAAGACGCTAAGCATATTAAGATTGCAACCTCACAAAGTATAACAGGACCTCCAGAGACTCCAACAGGAGTAAAGAAAATTAAGCAAAAAGAAAAAAGGAGACACTAAGTAAATAAAGATGGTAAGACAGAAGATAAAGTGATTAGGATAGAAGACGGAGACAATAAGACGATAAACAACGGAGGTCCCACAGAAACTAGGGTAACTAACGTAATAAATAATATATAACTGAGAAAAAATAAAGAAGATCCAAGAACAGTGTGGGAAGAAAGTAGAAGAGTTAGGAACAGAGGTTCGATAAAAAGACACTAAGGTAAAACTAAAGTTCTAAAACCTAGTAAAAGTGACAGTTATAAGTCTTAAGAAAGAGTCCATCTAAGGGATAGAGGAGGAGAAACCAAACCAAACCATCCGTAAAGAGGACAAGGAAATGGACGACCCATAAGGAGACAGAGAAGTAGAACCAATATAACGAAGCAAACTCCACCGGAAAGATATAAGACACCTCAAGAGAAATAATACCTCAAAGGAGTGACACCCACCCCAACATAGTCACCGAACAGTTCCAAAGAACCAATCCCTCCGAACACAACCTCAAGACCACCCACCTCGACCTAAAGAAGAGAGACCTCACGATACTTAACAGGTCATTACCCAACACTCTGCAGTTACCAAAACCTCATCAAAACTCGACGGACATATAACTTCTAGTCCCCACACAAGGACACAACGACCTCCTAAACGCACCATACAGAACGAGACTTTGAACAACCGGGAACCCACCACGAACCAAAGTCACATCCATACCTCCGCAAACTACTCGAGGACAACTAATTACAAGGGACCTAAGTCCTAAAGAGACTGCAAGAATCCTAAACCTGAGTTCGGAGGACAAAGACCAAAAGTCAAAATAAAAATGGGATCGGAGTCCTGAAGAGGTGGATATCTCGTGACTACTATTTCGTAGATCCAATTTCTACTTTCCAAAGAGGTGTAACTCCCAGTGGGTATCTTCAAGTGACTCAATGTGTCTCTTCTCTTCTCCCTCTCCCATCAATCTCCACTGACCTTACTCTATTCCACCCTAGTTTTCTCCTCTCTCGTCCGATCGGTCATTAGTGCAGGAATACATGTGAGGTGTCAGACCTGGTGAGTCTCCACAAGTACCTCAATATGTCCCTTCTCCTCTCCCTCCTTCATCTGTCTCCACCGGCCCTCCTATTTTCTCCCTTTACTTTCCCTCTCTCTCTCTAGGCCGGTCATTGGTCAAGGGACTCACAAGAGGTATCAGACCTTGTGTGTCTCTAAGTGTACCAACCCATCTCTTCTCTTCCCCCTCCCTCCTCTGTCTCCTGTAGACCACCTCTTTTTCCTCTCAGGTTTCCTCCCCTCTCACCAGTTCGGTCATTAGAGTGAGAGTCCATTTTAACCCATGACTTCTAACCCAAAAATGTACATGTTTTAACTGTTGTTTATGGTTTTCGTTTCTAATTTTCAGACCTCATCTCTAACCTAAAAGTTTTTATGTTATAATTTCTTTTCTTCTTCTCCTTCTCCTTTTTTTCTTTCTTTTTTTGTTTGTTTGTTCGTTTTTTGTTTCCGTGTTCTTAATAAATTTTATTATTAATCTCTTTATCTCATGAATTTTTAAATTCTTTCAATTTTTTTTTTCTCCTTTTTTTTTCTTCTTTTTTGTCAGTGCGTTGGGGTAGTTGAGTTTTTTTTTTTTTTTTTCTAACATTTTCATCATTTCCATATGACCGGGAAAGAGACCACAACACCAGACACACCCCAGTGAAGGTTCCGCCAAGGGAGACAAATTGAAGGAGACAAAGGACCAGAGAAGTCACAGACTAAAGGTAGAACTGTGTCCCTCCCGCCACCACCTGTTGATCCAAGTGATAAGTCAGCGCGACACCCCTCCCTCCCTACGACGTTTATTTATAATGACCGCACACGAACGTCACAGAGTAAGTGAGACCCGAACGGGGACGAGCGCCACGTGTGACGAGTCCGAGATACATCGAGACGGCCCCTTGGCAGACTCCGACCGGGATCCGAAGTACGTGGAGGGGCCAGATTCGGCGAGTCCGAGTCGCGAGTCCTTCGGGCGTCTCCGCGTCTAAACCAACCCGGTCGCAAAACACGGGAAGGGTCCAGACTCATCGAGTCCTCAAACCGCTCGCGTTAGCGACGCTGATACCTGAAAGGGAAAACGAGTCAAAAGACCTACATGGTGACCGTAAGGAAGAGTCCACCCACTACTGACAGATCTTGGGGGTCTTCAGAATCTATTGTTTCTTCGGACGAACGTAAAACCATCCATTACAGAGAGAACCCGACGCTAACGGGGGAAGGTCGGGAATTCCGAGACCGACGGACAGTGGCCTCCCCCTACCAGACGTCGGACGATAAAGACTAGGTAGGAAACAAGACACGAGCCAGGACCGCCACAGAATACAAGCTCGCAAAGCGGACCATCGATAGGGTGTCACACCAAACGATCGGGTTCACTCAAGCGAGACAGGTGCGTGCCCCGTAAGGCCGGGCTAAGAATTTTTCGTGACGACCGACGTGGAGGGCAAGGAGGAACGGGTCGGGGATGAACGATGACCGCCTACGTCCGCAGACTCGACGAAAAGGCGACCCCCTCAATGACAACCCGAGCATTAGACAACCAAAATTAATAAATAAATAAGAAGGAAGGACAATACAACGGGAGACACGAAGGTTTCGAACGGTGTCTGAGCCGACGTTCTTACAAAGGACCACAAACCTTTGAAGAGAAAAATTCTCAGAAGGGCCCTACCCTAAGGGAAGGGCCCTGCCGCGAGGGAGGGATGGAGGAAACAGGGAAAAAAGTAGAATAATAAAAAAAAGGATGGACAAAAACTTCGGTTACTAGACGAAACGACCCACGGACTACAGGAGACGGTGGTAAGTCTTCAACAAAACACCTTAAATGAGTCGTAACTTTACAAGAAAACTACTTAAAAACTCCCTCCTTCACCAGAGGGACAGGAGAAGGAGGCGGTAGAATCCTGACGGGGGGACGTCAGACAGTAAAATCGAAAGAGGAGGTTAAAGGAAAGAACGGCCTTCGGTCACACTCCTTAGGGCGGGCACTGTTCCAGTACTCCTTCCTTCGACTGTATGCGTTCCGCACGAGTCTGAAGTCCCTGGGGAGACCTTTAAGGATTCGTACATGGGGTTGTTTTTAGACGGCCGAAAACACGAGACGAAAAGGTGAGAAGACTGTAAAAGACCTTTTTGAGTTAAGTCCCGAAATCAGAAGACGTAAACTTTCTCACAAAGTTAGGTTGTTGGGAAGGCTACCGAAAGATCGGACGGACGTCCTGAGCATGTCGACGCGAACACAAACTCCGGAGGACTGGCGTCCTCCGTGTCCTTCGAATTTTGTAGGATCCTTACATCCTCGAAGGCTCCTCAGTTTTAGAAATCTTATCCTGACTAATTTGCAAAGTAAACAACCCAGTTACGCACGACGGTTTAAAAGTATAGGAAATAAAAATCTATATCAACCACATATCTTTTTGTTCATCATCTGGACCATAATCGTTGTAATCTAGAAGCTCAATTCATGGAAGAAACAATATAGGGTGACGTGGAAACAAGATATCTCTACATTGAAATTACGAAATTCCTCTACGTCTAATTTCTTTTTGTGAAGTCCCCTTTGTTTTAATTGTAAGTAATTCCTTCTCTCGGTTTTTCACAATTGTTCGGAGAACCGGTCTTCTATTACATTTAGTGGACTCTGGAAAACATATGTTTTACTATATGTCTTTCTTAGACCCAACACTTGCGATGTATTAAAACACAATAGGTAACTAGAGGTACAAAATAGTTTTCATATTTTCCGGAAGACTTGTTATTTCCTCCTCCGGTCCCCGGCCCCCGGTCAAAGAGCCTGGTCAAAGAGCTTGATCAGAGAGCCGGACCAAAGAACCCTGAGACCGAGGGGGGCACAGAAAGAGAGAAAGAAGAGAGGGAAAAGAAGAGAGACGAGAAATGAAATTGAAGTCCGACTTAGAGGTGGACCCCGCGCCTCCGAGCGGTCCAGATGAATAGAACGGGACCGACAATTCTGGGCGTGCTTTCCCTCGAATTCCGCTCCGTGGGAATCTATAAGTTCGTCCGTGGCCACCGGGTTGCATCTACCACGTTTAAGGAACAGACCTTAAAATAACCGGAAGGCGCATTTGGTTCGATAAGTCGGGAGAAGGAGGTGAATTAGAAGAATGATGTGATATCAAAGAATTAGATTAGAATGTAGTTATTTGTTTGTTCAGAAAGGTGCGGTTGCGGCAGGTGGGAAGCTTAAGGGACCTAGGTGGCCCCGACCTGGGGCCGTGAAAGATCTATTCTTAAATACGGGATGTTTTGCAGGAAAAGTTGTACCGGGATACCTACAGTAGAAACTGGAGGAATAAGGAGTTCGTTATCCATTCACCCAAGTTGTGCCCCTACGGACGTCACATTTGGTGCCTGTGGTGAAACAGCTCTGGGTCCCTCTGCGTCCGTGATCCGGCCTGTATTTATTTGTCTTCTCCCGGTATCTCCTATCTGTACCGACAGGCCGCACGTCTCGTCCATCTCCTCCGAAGCGTAGAAGGTAGTCGTCTCCCCTAGAAGTCCTACCCCTACTCCTACAGTCACCTCCTCGGGTCCTGTCAGTCCGGTGACATCTGCGGGAGTCGAGGTCGGTGCTGTTTTTGGTGGGTGAACAACTCTGACCACAGTCGTGTGTCTTCCCTTTCGTCTCCCCCGTTCAGTGTCTTCTTCACCACCTACTGTAGCCCCGACGTCTTTCCTTCCGCTTTTCGTAGTACACACGTAGCACCCCAAGTCCTTGGGTGGTGGTCGACCTGAGTCTCAGAGACCCTATACCGCTGCCTTATGTTGTCACCCAAAGCCCACATCGGTGTCGTCGGTATCCGGTGCCTGCGGTCTCTTTTGTGAGACGATACTGCTTCTTGGGTTTCGCGGGGACAACGGTTCGTGTCGGGGCCTTTCTCTACCGAAAGGCGGAGTGTTTCTTCAGCCTCTCGTAGAACCCCGAGTGCTGTCTTCTCTTCGAGTACAGGTACCTTCTGTTTACTGACTCCTTTTTCATGTACCCCACGCTTCCGCCCTTAGGTAGACATAGTCTTGTTAGCATGGGTTCAAAGGACTATCCAACTACTCCATCTTTGAGTCTTCCTCGTCCTTTTCCGTCTGGACGTTAACTCCCGACTTTAAGTTTGGAGACTTCTACTTGAGACACTGGGAGCACTGCGAAAGCAATCGGCCTCTGTCTGAGACCTAAGGCGACCTCTTCTCTTTAAACCATTCGTACGGAAGTTTTTCCCCTGGGTCTTTTTTATTTGATCAGGGATCCTCTCGTACGGTTTCGGAAACTGACACACCTAGTGTTATTTGACGCCTTTTAAGACTTTCTCGACCCTAATGGTCTGGTGGATTGGACGGAGAACTCTTTGGATATACGTCCAGTCTTTCGTTGTCAATCTTCACCTGTACCTTGTTGTCTGACCAAGGTTTATCCTTTTGCTCATGCAGTTCCGACATATAACAGTGGGACGAATAAATTGAATATACGTCTCACGTAGTACTCTTTACGACCCGACTTTCTTTGTGTTCGACCTTAGTTCTAACGGTCCTCTTTATAGTTTTGGAGTCTATACGTCTACTGTGGTGGGAATCCGTCTTTCACTTCTCCTTGATTTCTCGGAGAACTACTTTCACTTTCTCCTCTCGCTTTTTCAACCGAATTTCGAGTTGTAAGTCTTTTGTTTCTAGTACCGTAGACCAGGGTAGTGAAGTACCCTTTATCTACCCCTTTACCACCTTCGTCACAGTCTGAAATAACAAACCCCGAGGTTTTAGTGACGTCTACCACTGACGTCGGTACTTTAATTTTCTGCGAATGAGGAACCTTCTTTTCAATACTGGTTGGATCTATCGTATAAGTTTTCGTCTCTGTAATGAAACGGTTGTTTCCAGGCAGATCAGTTCCGATACCAAAAAGGTTACTAGTACATATCTACACTCTCAACCTGACACTTCTTCCGGCTCACGACTTCTTAACTACGAAAACTTGACACCACAACCTCTTCTGAGAACTCTCAAGGAACCTGACGTTCCTCTAGGTTGGTCAGGTAAGACTTCTAGTCAGGACCCTAAAGAAACCTTCCTTACTACGATTTCGACTTTGAGGTCATGAAACCGGTGGAGTACGCTTCTCAACTGAGTAACCTTTTCTGAGACTACGACCCTCCCTAACCCCCGTCCTCCACTTCCCCTGCTGTCTCCTACTCTAACGACCTACCGTAGTGACTGAGCTACATGCACTCAGACTCACTTGAGGCCCTCAACCACTACCTGTCCCTCCGGACCGCACGACGCTAAGTACCCCAACGTTTCTCAGTCTGTGATGACTCGCTGACTTGACTTACCTTGACTCCTCTCGTACACTGAAAATCAACGTACGACACCGATTCCTTTGTCTTCACTTTACTCCGGTCCCGATTCCTAGTCTAAACTTCGATATTATAATGTTCCAAGGTATCCTTAGGTAGTTATATACCCACTCTTTTGGTGTCGAATCTTTGAGTTTAAGGGTATTGGTTATCGTCTCTTTTAAGGTCTCATTCATAGGCCATTAAGGTTGAAGTCACTACAAATGGACTCGAGTGGTCCACCCATACGCGGACCACTTCACTACATCCTCTCACTTTACTTTGTTCGGCTCTTCTTACTCGTCGACGAGACACAATCCGGTACACGACACGTGAAACCCTAATGTCGAATTCGGATTCACGTACAAGACGTTCACGAGACTGGGATCCTTTCAAGGAAAAGAAGTGGACACTTTATCCTCATTATTGTCATTATGGATGGAACATTTAACGACACTCCTAATTTACTCAATTACGTACGTTTGTAGATTGGCTCAGAGTAACTCAAAGATCATTCACGTCTGACTAATAACCGTAAACACGGAATGTACAACAGAAATTGTTTGGACGTCTGATTTGTAGTATAAAGGAAAATGTATCCTCGTTTTATTTTCAAATTAGGAAAAGGGATATGATCACTGGCCGTCTTCACCCGCAGCTCATAATGGACAGTTTCGTCTGACATTAGAAAGAAAAAAGTGTGACATTGTTACAGAGGACACAGAAGTTTTTAGGAAAGTAGAATTTCTCCAATTTGTACATGTAACGTTATCCTCATGTGTTTTGTGTAAAACCGAAGGATAAAAAAACTCCAATGTCGGTTACCAGTAATCACCCTTCGGGTATCCTATGATCTTTCGACTCAAATTCGTAGTGAAATACTTTTGTCATGTACCTTCTTTGGTACTCTTCTCGGACTTAATCGGGTTGAGACATGGGAGATACACAAGAAAAAAGTACGTGACATTCATACCGGAACCAATCCAGTCGACTAGAGAAACTTGGACTCAACGAAGTAAGTAAGTTACACCGACTTTGGGGACATTGAACTGGAGAGATGAGTGAATCTTACTCTCCCAACTACACATTCACGAGTCTTTTGACGTGTATGAAATTTAAAAATAAACGGGTCCTTATAACCTCAAGTTGTAGTGTGAATACGATTCGTGAAAAGGAAGTGAAAAATAAAACTTTAAATAATAAGTTGAAATCGTTCCGATATGGAGACTCCGGGTTATTATATCGAACGTACTATAAGAAGTGAAATCCCTTTAACTTCTCTTTCCATCCTACCCGGCAGTTCGGCAGGTGGACAGTGTGAGTGGTGGACAAATGTGAAAGAGGTCCTAGTGAGTCCGTGGAGTAGAGTCAGAAGGCAAACGGGAAACGACTTTCGAGTAGTTGAGGACAGCAGTCAGAAACAACGATTTGGACGAGTTCGGAAGAAATGAAAAAAACTCTAATGTCGGTTACCAGTAATCACCCTTCGGGTATCCTATGATCTTACGACTCAAATTCGTAGTGAAATACCTTTGCCATGTACCTTCTTTGGTACTCTTCTCGGACTTAATCGGGTTGAAATATGGGAAATACATAAGAAAAAAGTACGTGACACTCTTACCGGAACCAATTCAGTCGACTAGAGGAACTTGGACTCAACGAGTTCGCGAATATGTCCGCCACGACCTTGAAGTGACGACTCGCCGAAAAAGGGACCCACGCCGCCCGCCTCCGAGGAGAGATCGGCGCCACGAGTCCGAAGTCGTGTCCGAGATCTCCACGAACCGGAGTCACTGACGTGGGGTATCCGCGCTGTCAACGTCACACGTCTGAGGTGGTACCCAAGTTATCGACACGTCGTGGGTGCTTCGACTAGGTGTCGTACAATCTAGAGGGGTCCAGTCTCCAGTCTGGGCACAGAGGACGTAACCGTCCGCCTCAGAAATGGTAATATGTTGGTTCCTTCTGGGACGGGTCCGGAAGACGTACTGTAAAATTAAAGAGTCACAAAGCTACCCAGAACTACGGATCTTATCTGATGTCACAAGGTTGTCCACTCTGGTGTGTCCTACTCCTTGAGTTCAGTGAGACCCCAAGTCCCGCGAATCCTATTGTTGTGGTGTCGGGTGTTATTGGAAGAAAGTCGTTCCTCTTTCCTTTAGTGGGTCTACCGAGTCTGACCTTACACTTAACTTAAGTCCCGAAAAGAAAAGGGGACAAGGACGACGATTCCGTAGAGACTAGGCAAAATATGAGTACAATATTATAAAACTAGGTTGACGTCTTGGACTTGAAAAGAGATGGATCCAATAGAGAAGAATCTGGAAGGAGTTGGTAGGTAGTTTCTGTTCCTAGTACGGTAGCACCGGTACTCAGTTTATATTTTAAACGAAAGCTAAATGAAGTAAATACAAGAGGACTTGAACGATGTTTAGTCCATCCTTTTCCTTGTCTATTACTAAATCTTCAAGAATTGAATGCAAAGTTACCCCAGGGAGAAGAAATTTCTACCGTTCTTCTTGATTTCACTTTTGTTTAGTTCGGAAAATCGAAAGCAGAGAAGGGAATGGAAGTGTGTATCTTACCCAGGTCTGAAAGTTTTCAGTAGACTAAAACGAAAAACGAAAGGAGGTCTTTCTTCCACACCTTCTGAGGTGACATTGTGTATGTCTCAGAACCGGTTGATCGACGTTCAGGGGGCTTAAGTAACGCAGTAAAAGAGAAACAAGAATGACTTCTACAGGACAGGGGTTTCACCTGACATAGAGCCGTTTCTTGTCAATTCCCTTTCACGTTAATTTTCAGACGAGGTATTGGAGTCAGTCAGGTCACTCTAGATAAAAGACTATTAAAATATAAACAAAGATTGACCTATATCCGAGAGGTAAAAGAGATCAAGCTTCGATGTGTTCCTTTGAGATACCTTAGGAAACATTTAATTTAATCATCTGCCCTGAGGAGACCATAGGTCACCATAGGCCAGGGTACGTCCTCCACGTCCAAGTTAGGGACCAGTCCCTCGATTCTAGGGAACACGAAACACTGGTTTTTTGGTTTTATTGTATTTTATCTTCGTCATAACATTGTTTGAGTTATTTCTGAAAGTTTTACTCGGTGTAGGTTTTTTTTTTTTTTTGGAATTTTTTATTACTTCCCTTACGCTTGTGTGAAAATAACACTAACTATTCGACTACCACGGTGGAGCACCGTTGCAAATTGTGGTGGAACGTTTCCTTGATATTGTTACGATGAATGAAGTGATTCTTGGAACGGATGTGAAATAAACTTGTGTGGGATATAAGTTATACCCCCGTTATGTCGTCTTTCACCCGAAGGGACCACCGAGTCTGACATTCCTAAGACGGACGTTACGGCCTCTACTCCTAAGTCAGAGACCCAGTCTTTCAAGGAGACCTCTTCCCTTACTGATGGGTGGAGTCATGAGAACTGACCTCTTAAGGTACCTGTCTCCTCGGACCCCCCGATGTGAGGTGCCCAGTGTTTCTCAGTCTGTGTTAACTCACTGATTGCGAAAGATATACGTGACTTCGAAGGGACCACCGAGTTACTGTTTTTCAGACGCCCGTTAAGTCCTCTGTGTCCAGGGTAGGGACCCAACCTTTCTAGGGGACCTCTTCCCTTACCGTCGGGTGAGGTCATAAAAACGGACCTCTTAAGGTACCTGTCTCCTCGGACCACCCGATGTCAGGTACCCCAGTGTCTCAGTCTGTGCTGACTCACTAATAGTGAATGTCAAGTGACATAAGTGACTCTAGGACAATTTAACCTCTACTTATTTTTCCACCTCCCCTTAGAAAGAAACATTATGATTTATAAATCTTAGCCCAAATATTGTCAAATCTTTTATTCGAGTAAAACTCCCTTAGAAATAAGTGTACTGCGACCTCGTCCTGATCCTACTCAGAATCTTCGATTACAAAACAGTGTAAAGAAAGTTTTATGGGACTCTATCTAGACGACAACAAATCAGTGATTCAGCACGGTCTGAGAGACGCTGAGGTACCTGACATCGGACGGCCCGAGGAGACAGGCACCCTAAAGGGTCCGTTCCTAAGACCTCACCCAACGGTAAAGGAAGAAAGTCCCTAGGAGGGCTAAGGACCTAGCTTAGGTACAGAGGACGTAACGGTCCACCCAAGAAATGACGACTCGGTGACCCCTTGGGATTCTATCTCGAGTGTTTAAAGATCACTTATTTGACGAAGTCTCAGTATATAAAGGGATCTGATTTCTTCATCACAAAGAGGTCCTGTAAGCTAGTTATTCTTAAGGAGAAAAGGACCCGATGATTTTGAAATATTTCAAATTAATTCTTGACTAAAACAGAATACGGATATTTCTACTATTATACCTTAAAAATAATTGAACTTCTTATAACATGTGGGTACCGACTAAGTACACTTACATACCGTTTTCGGTGATGTTATGACATTTCATTAATCGGAAGTTAATTTTATTTAATTAAACGTTTTTATTTTTTTAAAATTTAATAGAATGACTTCAGATTTTTTTCTTTCGATAAGGTAAATGAAACGTTTAGTTTAAATTTTTAGTTGTTTTGGACGTNACGAAAGACCTCTCAAAAATAGTATTTACCTCCAACTTAAAACAGTTTCCGGAAGAGACGTAGATAACTCTATTAGTATACCAAAAATAAAAAGTTAAACAATTACACCACTTAATGTAACTAACTAAACGCCTATAACTTCTTAGGAACGTAGGGACCCTATTTCGGGTGAACCAGTACCACATACTAGAAAAATTACACAACAACCTAAGACTAACGATCTTAAAACAACTCCTAAAAACGTAGATACAAGTAGTCACTATAACCGGACATCAAAAGAAAAAGAACACTGTAGAAACAGTCCAAAACCATAATCCCACTACCACCGGAGTATCTTACTCAAACCTTCAAATGGAAGGAGACGTTAAAAGACCTTCTCAAACTCATCCTATCCACAATCGAGAAGAGCTTTAAAAACCATCTTAAGTCGACACTTCGGCAGACCTGGACCCGAAAACAAACGACCTTCTAAAGACTAATGTCAAAGTTAAAGGCACGAACACTACCCAGACAATTCTAAAAGATAAAGAAGGACCAAGTCAAAACCTTTTAACATGAAAAGATTCTTAAACAGGTAAAGAAGGTGCAACAGGTAAAATAACCGTATGTTGACGACTATCATCAGAGAATACTAGGAAACATAAAGACACAACAGACAACACTAGAGAGGTAAAAGTAAAGATTAAAATAACTAAACTAAAAAGAGAGAAACGAAGAACTACTCAGACCTATTACCAAACAGTTAAAATAAATAGGAAAGTCTCTTGGGCGAAAACCGAAACAACTAAAAACGATACCAGAGAAAACAAAGAAAACGTAAATAAAGACGGGATTAAAAATTCTAAAGAAAGGAAGATGATTGAGACCCCAAGAGGTTGAGAAGGAAAAGATCAACGAAATCAACATCTCAATCCAATAAGTAAACTGAAAAAAGAACAAAGAACTCCATACGGACATAACGATACTTGAAAGCAGAATCGTGACGAAAATATCACAGGGTGTCCAAAACCCAACAATACAAAAGTAAAAGTAATCAAAGATACGTATAAAACTAAAGGAAAAACTAAAGAAGACACTAAACAACCAATAAGTCTTCGCACAACAAGTCGGAGGTATACAACCCTAAAAAGTATCAAAAAGAGGACATTAACTCTAGATTAGAATTACGTAATACCAGTCTTTTCTACGAACCTTACTAAAGCTATCAAAACTTAAATAGTTCCAATCTAAATACATTAGATAGGACCTTTTCCAAGGTACTCGTGAACTCTTTTTCCACTTTAAGTAACAAAACCCCACTTTACAGGATATCTATAGTTAATCCAGATTGACCAGATAATATAGTAAATTTCAAACACAAAGAAACAATTAAAAGAGAAATCAACTAGACAGGTATCCACACTCACCTCATAATTTCAGAGGGTGATAATAACACAATAACAACTAAAGGGGAAAGTATGAACAATCGTAAACAGAATGTATAACACCACGAGGATATAACCCACGTATATATAAATATTAACAATATAGAAGAAGAACCTAACTAGGAAACTAGTAATACATCACCGGAAGAAACAGAGAAAAGTGTCGGAAACAAAATTTCAGATAAAATAACCTCTACTCATAACGATGAGGACGAAAGAAAACCAGAGATAAACACACCTTATATAAAAAGGTCGGGAAGTGAAAGTCAGACATACACAGGCAACAAAACTCCACCCAGAGAACATCCGTCGTATATATTCCTAGAACAAAAACATAGGTAAGCCGGTCAGAAACGGAAAACCACCCCCGTAAGTTGGGTAAATACAAATTCCATTAATAACTATGCACACTAGGGTAACGGTAAATGAAATAAAAGAACCCAAGCCCAAATATACGGGAAAAACACAAAGGACAGATCTCTTATAGGAAATCATAAACAACCTCTCGACCAAACCACCACGACTTAAGAGAGTCGAAAACGAACAGACATTTCGAAAACTAAAGAGGAAACATAAACTTACTCTACGAACGACCCATGTCATTAGACCCGACATCCAATAAAAGAAAGTAGTGAAATTCATACAGAACGGTAAGGGAGGACCGGACTTCTCAAAGATAACTTTCAAGTCGACAATAGGAATACCCTTAGGGGAACACACAATAAACAACAAAAAGGGAACGACGAAAATTATAAACAAGAAACACAAACCAGAAACAATTAAACTAATTATACACAGAATCCCACAAAACGGAACCCAAATAGGAAAAACCTTGAGAGACCCAAAGAACCTGAACCCACTAATAAAGGAAGGGGTAAAATCCCTTCAAAAGTTGATAACAGAGGAGTTCTTAAAAGAGTACCAGAAAGAAAAACAGAAGAAGAAGACCCTAAGGATATTAAGGTTACAACCTCGCAAAGTATAACAGGACCTCCAGAGACTCCAACAGGAGTAAAGAAAATTAAGCAAAAAGAACAAAGGAGAGACTAAGTAAATAAAGATGGTAAGATAGAAGATAAAGTGATTAGGATAGAAGACGGAGACAATAAGATGATAAACAACGGAGGTCCCACAGAAACTAGAATAAATAACGTAATAAGTAATATATAACTGAGAAAAAATAAAGAAGATCCAAGAACAGCTTGGGAAGAAAGTAGAAGAGTTGGGAACAGAGGTCCGATAAAAAGACACTAAGGTAAAACTAAAGTTCTAAAACCTAGTAAAAGTGATAGTTATAAGCCTTAAGAAAGAGTCCATCTAAGGGATAGAGGAGGAGAAACCAAACCAAACCACCCGTAAAGAGGACAAGGAAATGGACGACCCATAAGGAGACAGAGAAGTAGAACCAATATAACGACGTAAACTCCACCGGAAAGATAGAAGACACCTCAAGAGAAATAATACCTCAAAGGAGTGACACCCACCCCAACATAGTCACCGAACAGTTCCAAAGAACCAATCCCTTCGAACACAACCTCAAGACCACCCACCTCGACCTAAAGAAGAGAGACCTCACGATACTTAACAGGTCATTACCCAACACTCTGCAGTTACCAAAACCTCATCAAAACTCGACGGACATATAACTTCGAGTCCCCCCACAAGGACACAACGACCTCTTAAACACACCATACAGAACGAGACTTTGAACAACCGGGAACCCACCACGAACCAAAGTCACATCCATACCCCCACAAACTACTCGAGGACAACTAATTACAAGGGACCTAAGTCCTAAAGAGACTCCAAGAATCCTAAACCTGAGTTCGGAGGACAAAGACCAAAAGTCAAAATAAAAATGGGATCGGAGTCCTGAAGAGGTAGATATCTCGTGACTACTATTTCGTAGATCCAATTTCTTCTTTCCAAAGAGGTGTAACTCCCAGTGGGTATCTTCAAGTGACTCAATGTGCCTCTTCTCTTCTCCCTCTCCCATCAATCTCCACTGACCTTACTCTATTCCACCCTAGTTTTCTCCTCTCTCGTTCGATCGGTCATTAGTGCAGGAATACATGTGAGGTGTCAGACCTGGTGAGTCTCCACAAGTGCCTCAATATGTCCCTTCTCCTCTCCCTCCTTCATCTGTCTCCACCGGTCCTCCTATTTTCTCCCTTTACTTTCCCTCTCTCTCTCTAGGTCGGTCATTGGTCAAGGGACTCACAAGAGGTAGCAGACCTTGTGTGTCTCTAAGTGTACCAACCCATCTCTTCTCTTCCCCCTCCCTCCTCTGTCTCCTGTAGACCACCTCTTTTTCCTCTCAGGTTTCCTCCCCTCTCACCAGTTCGGTCATTAGAGTGAGAGTCCATTTTAACCCATGACTTCTATCCCAAAAATGTACATGTTTTAACTGTTGTTTATGGTTTTCGTTTCTAATTTTCAGACATCATCTCTAACCTAAAAGTTTTTATGTTATAATTTCTTTTCTTCTTCTCCTTCTCCTTTTTTTCTTTCTTTTTTGTTTGTTTGTTTTTTGTTTCGGTGTTCTTAATAATTTTTATTATTAATCTCTTTATCTCATGAATTTTTAAATTCTTTCAATTTTTTTTCTCCTTTTTCTTTTTCTTCTTTTTTGTTAGTGCGTTGGGCTAGTTGAGTTTTTTTTTTCTTTTCTAATATTTTCATCATTTCCATATGACCGGGAAAGAGACCACAACACCCGACACACCCCAGTGAAGGTTCCGTCAAGGAAGACAAATTGAAGGAGACCAAGAACCAGAGAAGTCACAGACTAAAGGTAGAACTGTGTCCCTCCCGCCACCACCTGTTGAACCAAGTGATAAGTCAGTGCGACACCCCTCCCTCCCTACGACGTTTGTTTATAATGACCGCACACGAACGTCACAGAGTAGGTGAGACCCGAACGGGGACGAGCGCCACGTGTGGCGAGTCCGAGATACATCGAGACGGCCCCTTGGCAGACTCCGGCCGGGATCCGAAGTACGTGGAGGGGCCAGATTCGGCGAGTCCGAGTCGCGAGTCCTTCGGGTGTCTCCGCGTCTAAACCAACCCGGACGCAAAACACGGGAAGGGTCCAGACTCATCGAGTCCTCAAACCGCTCGCGTTAGTGACGCTGATACCGGAAAGGGACAACGAGTCAAAAGACCTACATGACGACCGTAAGGAAGAGTCCACCCACTACTGGCAGGTCTTGGGGGTCTTCAGAATCAATTGTTTCTTCGGACGAACGTAAAACCATCCATTACAGAGAGAACCCGACGCTAACAGGGGAAGGTCGGGAATTCCGAGACCGACGGACAGTGTCTCCAGACGTCGGACGATAAAGACTAGGTAGGAAACAAGACACGTGCCAGGACCGTCACAGAATACAAGCTCGCAAAGTGGACCATCGATAGGGTGTCACACCAAACGATCGGGTTCACTCAAGCGAGACAGGTGCGTGCCCCGCAAGGCCGGGCTAAGAGTTTTTTCGTGACGTCGGGCGCGGAACACGCCGGGCTCAGAATTTTTCGTGACGACCGACGCGGAGGGTGCAGAGGGACGGGTCGGGGGTGAACGATGACCGCCTACGTCCGCAGACGGGACGAAAAGGCGACCCCCTCAATGACAACCCGAGCATTAGACAACCAAAATTAATAAATAAATAAAAAGGAAGGACAATACAACGGGAGACACGAAGGTTTCGAACAGTGTCTGAGCCGACGCTCTGACAAAGGACCACAAACCTTTGAAGAGAAAAATTCTCAGAGAAGGGCCCTGCCCTAAGGGAAGGGCCCTGCCGCGAGGGAGGGATGGAGGAAACAGAGAAAAAAGCAGAATAATATAAAAAAGGATGGACAAAAACTTCGGTTACTAGACGAAACGACCCACGGACTACAGGAGACGGCCGTAAGTCTTCAACAAAACACCTTAAATGAGTCGTAACTTTACAAGAAAACTACTTAAAAACTCCCTCTTTCACCAGAGGGGCAGGATAAGGAGGAGGTAGAATCCTGGCGGGGACGTGTCAGACAGTAAAATCGAAAGAGGAGGTTAAAGGAAAGATCTATTCTTAAATACGGGATGTTTTGCAGGAAAAGTTGTGCCGGGATACCTACCGTAGAAACTGGAGGAATAAGGAGTTCGTTATCCATTCACCCAAGTTGTACCCCTACGGACGTCACATTTGGTGTCTGTGGTGAAACAGCTCTGGGTCCCTCTGCGTCCGTGATCCGGCCTGTATTGATTTCTCTTCTCCCGGTATGTCCTATCTGTACCGACAGGGCGCACGTCTCGTCCATCTCCTCCGAAGCGTAGAGGGCAGTCGTCTCGCCTAGAAGTCCTACCCCTACTCCTACAGTCACCTCCTCGGGTCCTGTCAGTCCGGTGACATCTGCGGGAGTCGAGGTCGGTGCTGTTTTTGGTGGGTGAACAACTCTGACCACAGTCGTGTGTGTTCCCTTTCGTCTCCCCCGTTCAGTGTCTTCTTCACCACTACTGTAGCCCCGACGTCTTACCTTCCGCTTTTCGTAGTGCACACGTAGCACCCCAAGTCCTTGGGCCACTGTATCCCTGGGTGGTGGTCGACCTGAATCTCAGAGACCCTGTACCGCTGCCTTATGTTGTCACCCAAAGCCCACATCGGTGTCGTCGGTATCCGGTGCCTGCGGTCTCTTTTGTGAGACGATACTGCTTCTTGAGTTTCGTGGGGACTACGGTTCGTGTCGGGGCCTTTCTCTGCCGAAAGGCGGAGTGTTTCTTCAGCCTCTCGTAGAACCCCGAGTGCTGTCTTCTCTTCGAGTACAGGTACCTTCTGTTTACTGACTCCTTTTTCATGTACCCCGCACTTTCGCCCTTAGGTAGACATAGTCTTGTTAGCATGGGTTCAAAGGACAATCCAACTACTCCATCTTTGAGTCTTCCTCGTCCTTTTCCGTCTGGACGTTAACTCCCGACTTTAAGTTTGGAGACTTCTACTTGAGACACTGGGAGCACAGCGAAAGCAATCGACCTCTGTCTGAGACCTAAGGTGACCTCTTCTCTTCTCTTTAAACCATTCGTACAGAAGTTTTTCCCTTGGGTCTTTTTTATTTGATCAGGGATCCTCTCGTACGGTTTCGGAAACTGACACACCTAGTGTTATTTGACACCTTTTAAGACTTTCTCTACCCTAATGGTCTGGTGGATTGGACGGAGAACTCTTTGGATATACGTCCAGTCCTTCGTTGTCAATCTTCACCTGTACCTTGTTGTCTGACCAAGGTTTATCCTTTTCCTCATGCAGTTCCGACATATAACAGTGGGACGAATAAATTGAAGATACGTCTCACGTAGTACTCTTTACGACCCGACTTTCTTCGTGTTCGACCTTAGTTCTAACGGTCCTCTTTATAGTTTTGGAGTCTATACGTCTACTGTGGTGGGAATCCGTCTTTCACTTCCCCTTGATTTCTCGGAGAACTACTTTCACTTTCTCCTCTCGCTTTTTCAACCGAATTTCGAGTTGTAAGTCTTTTGCTTCTAGTACCGTAGACCAGGGTAGTGAAGTACCCTTTATCTACCTCTTTACCACCTTTGTCACAGTCTGAAATAAAAACCCCCGAGGTTTTAGTGACGTCTACCACTAACGTCGGTACTTTAATTTTCTGCGAATGAGGAACCTTCTTTTCAATACTGGTTGGATCTATCATACAAGTTTTCGTCTCTACATGAAACGACTGATTCCAGGAAGATCAGTTCCGATACCGAAAGGGTCACCAGTACATACCTACACTCTCAACCTGACACTTCTTCCGACTCGTGACTTCTTAACTACGCAAACTTGACACCACAACCTCTTCTGAGAACTCTCAGGGAACCTGACGTTCCTCTAGGTCGGTCAGGTAAGACTTCCTCTAGTCAGGACCCTAAAGAAACCTTCCTTACTACGATTTCGACTTTGAGGTCATGAAACCGGTGGAGTACGCTTCTCAACTGAGTGACCTTTTCTGAGACTACGACCCTCCCTAACCCCCGTCCTCTTCTTCCCCTGCTGTCTCGTACTCTACCGACCTACCGTAGTGCCTGAGCTACCTGCACTCAGACTCACTTGAGGCCTTCAACCACTACCTGTCCCTCCGGACCGCACGACGCTAAGTACCCCAACGTTTCTCAGTCTATGCTGACTCGCTGACTTGACTTGCCTTGACTCCTCTCGTACACTGAAAATCAACGTACGACACCGATTCCTTTGTCTTCACTTTACTCCGGTCCCGTTTCCTAGTCTAAACTTCGATATTATAATGTTCCAAGGTATCCTTAGGTAGTTATATACCCACTCTTTTGGTGTCGAATCTTTGAGCTTAAGGGTATTGGTTATCGTCTCTTTTAAGGTCTCATTCATAGGTCGTTAAGGTTGAAGTCACTACAAATGGACTCGAGTGGTCCACCCATACGCGGACCGCTTCACTACACCCTCTCACTTTACTTTGTTCGGCTCTTCTCACTCGTCGACGAGGCACAATCTGGTACACGACACGTGAAGCCCCAATGTCGACTTCGGACTCACGTACAAGACGTTCACGAGGCTGGGATCCCTTCAAGGAAAAGAAGTGGACACTTTATCCTCACTATTGTCCTTATGGATGGAACATTTAACGACACTCCTAATCTACTCAATTACGGACGTTTGTAGATTGGCTCAGAGTAACTCAAAGATCATTCACGTCTGACTAATAACCGTAAACACGGAATGTACAACAGAAATTGTTTGGACGTCCGATTTGTAGTATAAAGGAAAATGTATCCTCGTTTTATTTTCAAATTAGGAAAAGGGATATGATCACTGGCCGTCTTCACCCGCAGCTCATAATGGACAGTTTCGTCTGACATTAGAAAGAAAAAAGTGTGACATTGTTACAGAGGACACAGAAGTTTTTAGGAAAGTAGAATTTCTCCAATTTGTACATGTAACGTTATCCTCATGTGTCTTGTGTAAAACCGAAGGATAAAAAAACTCCGATGTCGGTTACCAGTAATCACCCTTCGGGTATCCTATGATCTTTCGACTCAAATTCGTAGTGAAATACTTTTGTCATGTACCTTCTTTGGTACTCTTCTCGGACTTAATCGGGTTGAGATATGGGAGATACACAAGAAAAAAGTACGTGACATTCATACCGGAACCAATCCAGTCGACTAGAGAAACTTGGACTCAACGAAGTAAGTAAGTTACACCGACTTTGGGGACATTGAACTGGAGAGATGAGTGAATCTTACTCTCCCAACTACACATTCACGAGTCTTTTGACGTGTATGAAATTTAAAAATAAACGGGTCCTTATAACCTCAAGTTGTAGTGTGAATACGATTCGTGAAAAGGAAGTGAAAAATAAAACTTTAAATAATAAGTTGAAATCGTTCCGATATGGAGACTCCGGGTTATTATATCGAACGTACTATAAGAAGTGAAATCCCTTTAACTTCTCTTTCCATCCTACCCGGCAGTTCGGCAGGTGGACAGTGTGAGTGGTGGACAAATGTGAAAGAGGTCCTAGTGAGTCCGTGGAGTAGAGTCAGAAGGCAAACGGGAAACGACTTTCGAGTAGTTGAGGACAGCAGTCAGAAACAACGATTTGGACGAGTTCGGAAGAAATGAAAAAAACTCTAATGTCGGTTACCAGTAATCACCCTTCGGGTATCCTATGATCTTACGACTCAAATTCGTAGTGAAATACCTTTGCCATGTACCTTCTTTGGTACTCTTCTCGGACTTAATCGGGTTGAAATATGGGAAATACATAAGAAAAAAGTACGTGACACTCTTACCGGAACCAATTCAGTCGACTAGAGGAACTTGGACTCAACGAGTTCGCGAATATGTCCGCCACGACCTTGAAGTGACGACTCGCCGAAAAAGGGACCCACGCCGCCCGCCTCCGAGGAGAGATCGGCGCCACGAGTCCGAAGTCGTGTCCGAGATCTCCACGAACCGGAGTCACTGACGTGGGGTATCCGCGCTGTCAACGTCACACGTCTGAGGTGGTACCCAAGTTATCGACACGTCGTGGGTGCTTCGACTAGGTGTCGTACAATCTAGAGGGGTCCAGTCTCCAGTCTGGGCACAGAGGACGTAACCGTCCGCCTCAGAAATGGTAATATGTTGGTTCCTTCTGGGACGGGTCCGGAAGACGTACTGTAAAATTAAAGAGTCACAAAGCTACCCAGAACTACGGATCTTATCTGATGTCACAAGGTTGTCCACTCTGGTGTGTCCTACTCCTTGAGTTCAGTGAGACCCCAAGTCCCGCGAATCCTATTGTTGTGGTGTCGGGTGTTATTGGAAGAAAGTCGTTCCTCTTTCCTTTAGTGGGTCTACCGAGTCTGACCTTACACTTAACTTAAGTCCCGAAAAGAAAAGGGGACAAGGACGACGATTCCGTAGAGACTAGGCAAAATATGAGTACAATATTATAAAACTAGGTTGACGTCTTGGACTTGAAAAGAGATGGATCCAATAGAGAAGAATCTGGAAGGAGTTGGTAGGTAGTTTCTGTTCCTAGTACGGTAGCACCGGTACTCAGTTTATATTTTAAACGAAAGCTAAATGAAGTAAATACAAGAGGACTTGAACGATGTTTAGTCCATCCTTTTCCTTGTCTATTACTAAATCTTCAAGAATTGAATGCAAAGTTACCCCAGGGAGAAGAAATTTCTACCGTTCTTCTTGATTTCACTTTTGTTTAGTTCGGAAAATCGAAAGCAGAGAAGGGAATGGAAGTGTGTATCTTACCCAGGTCTGAAAGTTTTCAGTAGACTAAAACGAAAAACGAAAGGAGGTCTTTCTTCCACACCTTCTGAGGTGACATTGTGTATGTCTCAGAACCGGTTGATCGACGTTCAGGGGGCTTAAGTAACGCAGTAAAAGAGAAACAAGAATGACTTCTACAGGACAGGGGTTTCACCTGACATAGAGCCGTTTCTTGTCAATTCCCTTTCACGTTAATTTTCAGACGAGGTATTGGAGTCAGTCAGGTCACTCTAGATAAAAGACTATTAAAATATAAACAAAGATTGACCTATATCCGAGAGGTAAAAGAGATCAAGCTTCGATGTGTTCCTTTGAGATACCTTAGGAAACATTTAATTTAATCATCTGCCCTGAGGAGACCATAGGTCACCATAGGCCAGGGTACGTCCTCCACGTCCAAGTTAGGGACCAGTCCCTCGATTCTAGGGAACACGAAACACTGGTTTTTTGGTTTTATTGTATTTTATCTTCGTCATAACATTGTTTGAGTTATTTCTGAAAGTTTTACTCGGTGTAGGTTTTTTTTTTTTTTTGGAATTTTTTATTACTTCCCTTACGCTTGTGTGAAAATAACACTAACTATTCGACTACCACGGTGGAGCACCGTTGCAAATTGTGGTGGAACGTTTCCTTGATATTGTTACGATGAATGAAGTGATTCTTGGAACGGATGTGAAATAAACTTGTGTGGGATATAAGTTATACCCCCGTTATGTCGTCTTTCACCCGAAGGGACCACCGAGTCTGACATTCCTAAGACGGACGTTACGGCCTCTACTCCTAAGTCAGAGACCCAGTCTTTCAAGGAGACCTCTTCCCTTACTGATGGGTGGAGTCATGAGAACTGACCTCTTAAGGTACCTGTCTCCTCGGACCCCCCGATGTGAGGTGCCCAGTGTTTCTCAGTCTGTGTTAACTCACTGATTGCGAAAGATATACGTGACTTCGAAGGGACCACCGAGTTACTGTTTTTCAGACGCCCGTTAAGTCCTCTGTGTCCAGGGTAGGGACCCAACCTTTCTAGGGGACCTCTTCCCTTACCGTCGGGTGAGGTCATAAAAACGGACCTCTTAAGGTACCTGTCTCCTCGGACCACCCGATGTCAGGTACCCCAGTGTCTCAGTCTGTGCTGACTCACTAATAGTGAATGTCAAGTGACATAAGTGACTCTAGGACAATTTAACCTCTACTTATTTTTCCACCTCCCCTTAGAAAGAAACATTATGATTTATAAATCTTAGCCCAAATATTGTCAAATCTTTTATTCGAGTAAAACTCCCTTAGAAATAAGTGTACTGCGACCTCGTCCTGATCCTACTCAGAATCTTCGATTACAAAACAGTGTAAAGAAAGTTTTATGGGACTCTATCTAGACGACAACAAATCAGTGATTCAGCACGGTCTGAGAGACGCTGAGGTACCTGACATCGGACGGCCCGAGGAGACAGGCACCCTAAAGGGTCCGTTCCTAAGACCTCACCCAACGGTAAAGGAAGAAAGTCCCTAGGAGGGCTAAGGACCTAGCTTAGGTACAGAGGACGTAACGGTCCACCCAAGAAATGACGACTCGGTGACCCCTTGGGATTCTATCTCGAGTGTTTAAAGATCACTTATTTGACGAAGTCTCAGTATATAAAGGGATCTGATTTCTTCATCACAAAGAGGTCCTGTAAGCTAGTTATTCTTAAGGAGAAAAGGACCCGATGATTTTGAAATATTTCAAATTAATTCTTGACTAAAACAGAATACGGATATTTCTACTATTATACCTTAAAAATAATTGAACTTCTTATAACATGTGGGTACCGACTAAGTACACTTACATACCGTTTTCGGTGATGTTATGACATTTCATTAATCGGAAGTTAATTTTATTTAATTAAACGTTTTTATTTTTTTAAAATTTAATAGAATGACTTCAGATTTTTTTCTTTCGATAAGGTAAATGAAACGTTTAGTTTAAATTTTTAGTTGTTTTGGACGTCAGTTATGACGATATTTACAAAAATGTATTTTTTTCTTATAACTATTATTTTTATCATTTTATAGTGAATGTTAGAAGACTCGTGAAAAAGTACTAGAGAATGAATAAAAATATAAGTAGGTCACGGAGTGTATTACAACAGGGGTAAAGTGTCTACTCGTTTTATTTAGAAAACAAATTTAATAGACACTATGATTTATGACGAAGAATAAAATTTAAAAAGTAGTACATCAGAGTGAACCTATAGGACTTTAATTGACCCTGTAAGGGTAAATTGAAGAGAGAAAGACGGAGACAGAGACAGAGAGACGGAGAGCGTGTGTGTTTTTAGGTTCGTGTAATTTTTACTCAAAAAAAAAAAAGTCTCACAAAGAGTGTAACGAGACCGTATCCTTTAACACTTTTACCACAGAAAGAGAGTGGTTTTATAGAAGAAATTTGGAAGGAGAGAGAACGGAGTTTCAAAGTAAAGTCTACACAAATAGACAGACTGGTCTAGAGGGAAAAAGGAAGGAACCGTTGTCTTAATGAGAAAATAATATTTATTGAACAGGTAGGATCTGGACCATCCCGACAGTTAGTACTGTGGGACGGAGAGGGCTTAATTAGTGACTACATTCGTGAACGAGGTCGCCTCTTTTGGTCACTCCTTTGGGGTTGTGAGACCTGTGTCGGTGGTCTAATGATTCGTGCTCAACCCAGTTTTAGTCGTAAACAAAGAGAACTTCACACAGTTGACCTCTCTCTCTGTCATTTATCTTTGATAAAGAAATGATAGAAGAGACTTATAATGAGATAAAATTACATGATTTGGTTTTTTGGTTCAGTTGTCAGTTGGTTTCATACCATGTCTATTCGACAACGGTGGAGACGGAGGTTTTACCCGTGGACCCAATTAAACTTAGTCCTAACGGATCAGGAGACTATATTTTGAGTTTTATTCACTGAAAGTTTTTCATAAACTTTCTTAAATAAACATAGTGTTATATCCTGATTATGTCAACATGTTTCATAGTCCCTATGCTTACGAAGGAGCACCAGGTTTTACTAACGAGTTCAAGGTTGGTAATTTCGGCGTGTTCCCTCGATCGACTCTTCTTTCCGTGAGAGACTTTCATATTCTTCTGAAGGATATCCATGGAGTGTTTAGAAGGTGAATCGGCAGTCCTGAATCATTGTACAGTTGTGGGCTAATGTTTCCTGCTACTCTTTGCGTCAGAAAATATGACGGAAGGGTCCATCGTGATCACCATTTCTAGGGTGAACAGTCACGTCCTCTGTATTCTATGCGCCCAAGTTAGGAACCCGGCTCTTCTAGGGGACCTCTTCCTTTATCATTGGGTGAGGTCACTAGAACGGACCTCTTAGGGTGCCTGTCTCTTCTCAGTCTGTGTTACTTTCGTTGAACCGCGTGTACGTGTGTCCGAAGTCACGTGGTTGGTTTGTATCCCGTAGGCAATGTCTACCCGTCTTACTTATCCCCTACGAGAAGTCATCAAAGACGGCGTCTTCATCTACCCCAGGCAAACTGAAGAGTAGATAACGAAAAGGAGTCACTAGACTCATACTACTACCGTAATTATGTCATCGATCTTCATATTCGAAATGACAGACTCCTAGACTCAACCTTGGGGGTCGGGGTAATGTTTGGTCGACGTACTCGGACGGAGGTGACGTTCTGTGTGAGGTGGAGAAATACGAGAAGAAAGTGTCATCATGACCAGTGTCAAACTAAACAGAAATAAACGTTCGGAGAGAGGAGAGTTACGTAATGAGGAGACTACCGAGTCTCCAATTTTGCAGACGGACGTTACGTCCTCTGGACCCAACCTAGGGACCCAGCCCTTCTAGGGAACCTCTTCCTTTGCCGTTGGGTGGGGTCATAAGAACGGACCTCTTAGGACACCTGTCTCCTCGGACCACCCGATGTCAGGTACCCCAGTGTCTCAGTCTATGTTGACTCGCTGAAGTGAAAGAAAGAAAGAAAGAAAGACGAGAGTCACCTTACATTCGAGGTACATTACGACGGATGGTTCGTAGTATAATAATATTCAGTAGTGTTCACATAAACAATTAGTATATTTAATAAAACCGTTAATTTTGAGGATGACTCTTATCAATTATTGTTATCAGGTTAATTTTCATAAATCCTAAATACTAAATTCTTATAAGGTATTCTTATAAGGTTTTCTTATAAGGTATTCTTTAGTAAAGTATCTCATGTACATGTATGTGTCTTTCTATGACCTTCTTATATTTGTTTACGAAATTGTGTTTACAAGACATGTCTGGTTGGTATAATACATTCCTGAAAACAAAAAATTATAGGGTAATCGAGTATTTTATTTAACATATGTAGTTGTATAAAGACTCAAGATGTATACGATATGTTTATGTATATTTGTTCTTTATTGACTTTATTTGTATACTTTTATACAAATACGCTGATGATGTTGATGTACACTAAAAATAGAGAAAGTACAAGATAAAAGGTTTATAAAGTCTCACTAAAATTCATGGTCGAGGTCTTCACAGAAAATAATAAGAAGAATCCGTTGTTTTTTATATATAAAAAAATTTGAAATCAGTGTTTATAAAATATAAGAATAATCAAAAAACAACCTAAAAATGTGATTTAACATATTATTGGGTTCGTTCAACTTTATAGGAGAGTTAAAAAATTCGTTTGAGGGGTGGTAAAAATTTCTCACTATTTTTGGTACCAGGTTCTTTCATTAAATACCTTAGAGGTCCTACCGAGTTTTGAACAGTGTGGGTTACCCTAGAAAACACTTCCTATGTCTGTTTAGACGAGAGATAGCCGTAGTCCTATAGACTGAAGTTGGGGTAATACAAACCGAAACTTTACCAAGTTCACTCTAAACCCCTCCCACGTCAGTGACTGGGTAGTGGGACTCTAGTCTACCCTCGGCGAAGGTCGGTCCACCTTCCAGGTGACAAACTTACTCGAGGTGAATTTCGGAGGTGTCGGAACTGTTTCATCTTACAGATGAGCCTATTAGGGACACGAAGTCCCTTAAAAGTTCGTGGACTTCTTCTCGGTTCTCGGGGAGTAGGAAGGATTTCCAACCCAAGACGAAGTTCTCTGTAACGTCTACGAGTCCCTGAGTGTCATTTGTGACGTGGGAGAAAGGACTGGTTAACGAGGAAGAATTTAACAAATATTTAGAAAGAAAGAAACTAACTTTGTATTTTACTCCATATCAAACGGGACTACCTCAGAGGTCTGTACTCTACTTGTCTAAGATTCGGATATTCTGGATGCGACAAAGATCGTAGTGAAATCGAAGGGTCTCTCCGTTCTCAGTCAGAAAGATCTCCTCCTCCTACTTGACACCAAACGTAGTTAATGACGACTCTGAGTCTCATCAGTGACCTACTGGCACTTACTTAAGGGACCGGAAAAAGAATACATCGATAGGAGGGTCTAACGAAGTCTCCCCGGGTCTCAGTAGAGTGAACCGGATCCCTTGTGCACTCAGTACTTCCAGGGACATCGGAATCCGAGTGGGTCTTGATGGACCTGGGTTTATTGAGTCCGCATCATCCAAAAACCTAAGAACGGTGGAGAAGAATTATAGAAGACGAAGACAATCCAGGTATGTTAAAGACAGGAAATGACTCGGGTAGAAACGTAATTTACAAGGGAACCAGGGAGATTAGAAGAACTTCTCTAGAGATCAGAAAGGGTAAGACAAGAAAAGGACATAAAGAAAGTTGACTAGTGACTCCTTCCGAAAGAATAGAGAGGAACGATAAGAAACCTTGAGTCGTAAGTTTACCGATATAGAAAGGAAAAGAGGAAACGAAAAGTGAAGAGAAGAAAAGTGTGGATAAACATTCCGGAGGAGTCTGTCGGTAAAACGAAAAAACGTAAAGAAAAGGTACCTCTATCAGAACGAGGGAAGAGAACATGTTACAGTACTTGGAGACAGGTATAAGTAGTCGGTGAGACAGATAGTCTAGATCAGGGAATTTAGATAAAGAGTAAAGGTGACATATCAGTATTCCCTAAACTAAATCCAGTATGGACTTACCAGATCACCAAAAGGGATGAAAGAAGTTAAATTAAGACTTAAACCGTTCTTCCTCGAGTACTAGACTCGGTGTTACTCGAGGACCAGAACAAAAACGACTGACATATCTCGAAGAGGTAGAAACCGACGTTTCTTATATTAGTGAGACTAAAGTCACAACTGGTAGACCACTACAGGTACACATCTCAGAAGAGAACACAACAACCTTCTCCCACAAACGATACTGGTCACACAAGAGAACCGTTTTGAGATAATCGGAAACAGGACGAAGTAAGAGATGAGGTTCCGGTTTAAACGGACAATGAGGTCCACAAAGAACTGAAGGATGAAAACGTAAGGTCGGGGGATATTACTTTTCCTGTAGAAAAAACCCACAATCAAGATTTTCCAGACCATCCAGAAGTATCTTGGTAAGTTGAAGTCGAAGAAGTCACAATGATCAGTCCCGTATCTGAACCTAATGGTACTATAACTTACCAAACGGAACCTTTGTTTGTCTCTAGTAAGACAGTAAAAACTCTAGTGTAAGTTCATGACGTAAAGCCTGAGAAAACAACTGATACTACCGATGAGGTAAAGAAGATTCCCTAAGGACGGGCGTACTCATCTGTATTACCAGTAGACTCAATTTAAGTGGGCAAGGTCAGGTAAAATCAAGTGACTAAGGATCTTACAGTTGCAAGACAGAACGGTAGAGGACAAACTGGTGAAGGTTAAACGGAACTAAGTACCTGGACTGTAAGGTCCAAGGATACTTTATACCGAGAAGTGTCGCAGTCTGGAACGAAGATAGTGGTCAGTGTAGGTGTTGACCCGTAACAAAAACGAAACCGAGGTAGGGAAGTAAGAAAGACTTCAATAAAGAGGTGACTAGAGGTCATCGTATAACCCGTGGATGGCTGGACCCCTCAAGGAGAAAGTCATAGGATAGAAAAACAGAAAAGTATGATAAGTACCCCGAAAGTTCCGTACTTATGACTTCACCAAACGGTAAGGGAAGAGGTCACCTGGTGTAAGACAGTCTGGAGAGGTGGTACTGGGTAGGTAGAACCCACCGGGGTGTACCGTACCGAATCAAAGTGACTCAATCTGTTCCAACACCAGGTACACTAGTCTAACCGACAACCAATGATACTCACTTTACTGTGTCTTGTATGTTCTGTATGTTTTCTGTCTGTCCTGTGGTGAGACCGATCTCCTTGTTGACCCGTTTGATTAACGGCAAATAATAATATTTCGGGAGGAATCCGTCTTAAGGTCTGCATTCTTATTCGGAAAAGTCATGTCACGTCCACGTATGTACAATAGCATATCGTTTCCTCTCACTTTAGAGACAGATGACTTCTCAGACGGGTTTCGGGAGTAGAGGAAGAATAGAGTTCTTCCCTTACGAGGGAGCAAACGTTCCCTGGTAATTTGAGTTCCGACACAGGTCTGAGAAACCGTCTTGCGGAGCATACGTTCCTGCGAGTCGACTCGTCTCTCTGGGCACACGTCCGTGTAGAGACGATGGGATAATTGGGAAGTTAACCGATCAACAGACGCTAACACCAAAGTCAGACAAACGGGAGACTACGGGAGAATGTTGTAGAAGACAGAATGAACCCAAAGAGAATGGAACCTGCATTAAAAAGCAGAGACCCACTGAAAAAATTACAACGATATATACAGAAGATCAGGTTTTAGTATCTAATTAATCTAGTCAAAACACTGTCATACAATATTGTAGTTTTAATCATAATCTTTAAGTTGACACTTTTTTGAGTGATCTCTAACCCTGTCCCTTTTTTTTTGTTTCCTTACGAGGTCTTTAACAGAAACCACGTCTCTAGATTATTTCCATAAAATTCCTTAACGCACACCAAGTTTCCCGAAGGGTCTACCACGATAACCATTTCTTGGGTAGACGGTTACGTCCTCTGTATTTTCTATACCCAAGAAGGGGTCCCACACCTTCTACGGGACCTCGCTCCGGACCGTTGGGTGAGGTCATAAATACGGACCTCTTAGGGTATCTGTCTCCTCGGACCACCCGATGTCATGTATCCCAGTGTTTATCTGTTCTAACTTCGTTATATTGTGAAAACAAACACCAAGTTTCAGTTCTAATTGTCGTTAGAGAACCGTCGTCCTAAACTACGTACCCCAAACTTGAAATAAGAAAAGGACCCTTTCACTCTTCGTTAGTACCATAGGTTTACTGTCCTTGTATTTAAGACTAGTTCGTCGGAGAGGAAAAGGGTAAGTAAGTCTTAGGAACGATTTACCATATCTTAGTATCCTTGTAAGGGTCAAGTGAACTAAGAGTACCTT